>BMAO01022279.1:0-53434 GCA_019973975.1 Trichonephila clavata | reverse complement strand
AAATTCAGTAAGAAAAGAAGGATCGCAATTTAAAAAAAAAGAGTAAAATTACGAAATCTTTCTTTTTTTCTTCGAACAGCATTTTGGCGAATGCGCAGAAGAGAGCGTAACGCTTTTTTTTGTGTGTGTGTGTTAACGGTTTTCATAAATTTCACTCCTCATAAAATTTCCATACGGGGGGCTTTATGTGAAAATCAATTCTTAAGGAGTATAAAACTCCAAAAGGGGAGGGGCTAATGCTTACCAAGTTAACTACGATATGATTCATAAAGCACACAGCCAGGATAAGACATTCCTAGAGCTAATCTGCCTTTTACAGATTTGATTCAGCACACTATTAACTTGTACGCCTTTGCTTGCTTGTGACGCCTTTGCTCATGCTCTGCAAATAAGTAAGTTCATGCTGTTATTTTCTAAATTTTAAATATGCTTGATTGAGTGCATTGCGTCATTACTTACAAACTTGCATGAAATTGTCACCGATATTACTAAACTAAATTTTACAGGCAGATCATGATGCTATTTATTCATATTGAGCCATGCTGTATCTAATTTACATAAGGCTTTGTGTATTAAGTTCTTTCTCCTATGGCATCAGTTCTTCCCTTATTATATAAATGCATGTTATCTGCTTATTCAAGAGTTTGAGGGATTAATATTAAGAGACTGAATCCTCTTAAGATGTTAGAATGACTGAATTTTTTATTAATTTACTTATGTTTTTGAATTTAACTATTTGTTTAATATTAATAAAAATATTTTACGTTTAAAGTTTTTCAGACTTTGATTTAATGATTCTTGAGCTCCACTACGTAAATAATGGCGGATTAATATCATTCTAATTCGCATTGCTTAGGCTAATTAAATTTTCATTGTACATTACGCGCTAACAATATAAAATTTTTTTGGATAGAACATATAAAATGTTTATTCTTTGAAAACGTAGGCATTTCCAAAATAATTATGCATATTAATTTCGTAAGCAATTACGTAATCACGGCTTCCCCTTTTAACTATGTTAATGCTTCGCATTTGCTTTTGGACACACTATCGCTCCACTGAAAAGTTTCAGTGTGTACTGGTGTGCGATACACTATGAAGCGATGAACAAATGGTTATGAATGACATCAATTTGTATTACAAAAGTGAGTAGAAAATTATTGACAAATCAAAGAATTCTTCATGCAAGAATTGTCAGCATGCTGCGTTCCACGATTTCCACTCCTTTTCAGATGTAAACATGGTAGGGCAGATTATAAGAGATGCTGAACTTTCTAGATCCAGACGAAGGTATTTTACCGTCAACTGATGACTACAGAAGCATCTTGAATGCATTCAGAGTCTGAAAGATTAAAAAGATATGGTAGCATAACATCTCACCTTCTCGCTAGAAAACTATGGTGTAGAAGTCTAAAGGGAAGGTCACGCAGTTGATTTTTGGGCCTATCAAGGAGTAAAAATAGATTACCTGAATAAGGTCGAACAGACTGCACAGTTCTGAAAAAATTTCATATACGCAGATAAGAAAAATGACGTTGCGGGAGCACTGGAAGCGTACCACTTCTACCCAAAAATCCATGGGCCCATACATCTTAAAATACAGTTTAGGAACCTTAACTACGTCCACTTTTTCTCCCGATATCACCCTGAGTGATTTTTTCTTACTTTTAGAACTCAAAAACCACTAAAGGGTCGGGGATTCGACAAAATAAATTAAATCCATCGATGGAACAATGGTTTTTTAATGTAAATTGCTGAATTCTACACTGAAGATCCTTAAAAGGTCAAGAAACGTGGTGATTACATGGCAAATAAAAAATAACCTTCTACCTTGTTTATTTTTAGTAATAATTAAAACCTTACGATACCCTCTGATATAACTGAATAACACCATCCTCAATTCAATATCTCTCTTAATTTTTATTCTAATTTATCTTCAGTGTCTTATAATTCTCATTCTCCCCTTTTATTTATCCCTTTATATCTTTTATATGTCATTTAGTCTCTTCTTTGATCTTTTTCTGTTGCCTCGCCTGTTATCTCTCCTCTCGACTAGTTAGATCAGAAACTTATGTAAAAAGACTAAAATATTATGTTTATTTAATCTTGTTGCATTAACTTTAAATAAAAAAAGCCCTAGACTCCATGGAAGAAGTAGTTCTGGAACATAGTGAAATCCCACAAAATAGTGTTATAAACACATAAGAGGAGCTGCTTACAATCTGTCTCGTAAAATTGGGACTCTTTTTAGGTTTGTGCATACTGTTTATCAAACAAACAGTTTTTAATTTCATAACATTCATTATTTATTCCAGACAGTTAAATTCCCCGTGTCTACTAAAAGAGTTTTTTCAAAGTTCTTAAATTCTGGAATATTAGCTCAATAAATATTAAATTATAATTTATCGTGTTATTGTTTTTTTGTCTAAGTAATTAATTTCTCATATTTTGGCTATGTTTATCCGACAGCTGAGACAAAATTACTACGTTCAGTAATTATATTTAATTGCCAAAAAAGTCCTGCTGGCTTTTTTGTCATTTTTCTTAGAAATGTAAGACTAACTGTGTGTGTGTAATTTATCAAAATTAATCTATTTATTTTAATTATGGTATAATTGAGATTAATAAAACAAGTTTAACTATCACTGTAATAGGTAATGTTTTTCATAATAAATGCATACTTGAAGACTATAGATAACAGTGATAAATTGCTTATGAAGACGAGACAAAAGCAAAATAACAATTGATCCTAAATTAACTTGCATAATTAGTTGCAAATAGAGGAATTATATAAAAAGTACGTCACGTAAAAGTAATAGCTTTCTAGGATTGTTATATAGTTGGATTTAAAATCCCATTACCGTCATATCTGTTGCGATATTATAATACAAGAAAAAATTTTTAAGTTTTCATCGAAGTAATGTTATATTTTTCATAAATAAAGTTTCAAATTATAAAATCCTGACTATACAAGCACTACTGGCTAGTAAAATTGCGACAAGAAAGGAAAGCAAATTCAAAAGCTTACATACATAGCATAGTAGGAAAAAACATAATTAAATTTGTAGACAAAATGGGGAATACAGGATCCAAAATTAATAATGACATATCGTGTCTAACAACTATAACGATTCTAACCTGTTTACGCATCGAATAGAACTGGGAGTCGATGAAAAATACAGGTAAGCCATGTTACTTCAAGTCTATGCCACCTTTGTTCAATCGTAGTGACTGGGAGAGCGGTAGTGGTCCAATATTTGAGCAATCTATACTCACATGCTTTCACTTGATAAGAGATTCTGATAACGTGCTGACCCCCTTCCCGAAAAAAAAAACAATCAAATTCTCTCTCTCCTTGTGTGTCGAGGTATTTCAGAATACGACGGAAAACACACAAGCTTGAGTTATCTTGTTGAAAAAGAATACTTGTGAAGCCTCGAAAATAGGCCACATACACCTAGTGCCTTCAGACACATTCATCATGATGGATTTGTTTGAAAAGACGACGTGGTTACACTTGGTTGCACTATTGTTGCCGCATGTATCTATGCTGCAGTGTTAAAGGAAGTCTTAGTTATGGTTGCCGTGCAGACAGTTTGTATTTTTCCAGATGTCATAGACCTGTTTATGCGGGTACGTGCTGGACTGTAAACAAGTATATTTCCTAACTCAAGAACATTAATGCGGATGCAAGGCCGACTGAGCAATAAGCCAGGCTTTAAAAGCGGGATGGTTATGTCCATCACGATGTTGCACGCAGAACCGGGACTTATTTGAAAAGACGATGTGGTGTCGCTCCAGTATCCTGTTTTGTCATTGTGAGACACTCTGCTACTGCACCGCTCTATGCTGCAGAATCAAAGGAAACTGCAATTATGGTCACAATCCAGACAGTCCGTGGTGTTCGGGACGTCATCACATTGTCCATACAAATACTTGTCGAGTTGTAACTAACCCCGCTTCCTGATTCAAATTTAGGGATATGGTTGTATGATCTTGCAATACCAACCTGGTAACATATCTGTCTTTTCAGGAGTTAAAGGTGGGTTTACATTGAGATCCTGCATGGCGTTCAGTATGACTCTTCTCAAATTATCGATTCCATATTCACACGTCAGTCATTGGATTCCGTCCAATGCAAGTATTAATATATTGGAACGATAAACCGCAATCTCGATAAATGATTCTGGCGTTGATCAAATTTAGGTATTGCTCTGGTAGCCATTTCTCTTCCCTTTACGAGATGTAACTTGATTTTCTTACAATTAACCTTTATTCAAATGGGATTTCCAAATGAGAAATCTGCTGCGTAACTTTCATTTTATACAGATTCTGAGAGCCTGTTTTCTCTCTCCCATGTCTTTTGATTGAGATTAAATGCTTATCATTTACATGTCCCGGAAACTTCTTTTTTCCTTGTGATTTTAAATTTGTAATATAGGGATACTACGAATTCATGATGTTGTAATTCCAATGGTGTGCATTGAACAGATATGAAGACGTATGTTATTTAAAAATACATTGTGATTTTAAGTTAAAATGCTATGTTAATTAACTTTGTTGAAATACTGATTAATCGCTTCTTTCACCACAGCCCCTCCCCCCAATTTTTATTTTTATTTTAAAAGATATATAAACTATTTCAAGAAGAATATTTTTTTTAATATCAAACTTGGGCAAAATACTTGATCAGCATCGTTGCTGTTGTATCCAAATTGTTACACTCGTTAACTCGTGTGGCTGGCGTTATTTCTGTCAGTCTTGCGTTCAAATGCTCATGACTAGGGATTGCAATATCGGACCAAAAGTTCAATACCGGTATTTGGTATTTTCTAGAACTTAATACCGGGATACCGGTTTTAATACCGGTATTAGAAATTTTAGAAAAAAAAAAGGAAAACACACAAATGTTTTTTTTTTTGTTTTACTTGCCAGTTTTATTAGAGAGTGTAAATATCACAAGAAATAATTTGTAACTTATAAATTATAAATGTATATAAGGAATCACAAAAAAAGGAACATCTTATTTATTTAAATCACAAAAAGTGCAAATATTACTGTCATATTACCTAAAATTTCATCCAAATTATCTTTTTTTTTCGAAATAATCTAAAATCCCTGACATCTCGGTTTTAGAAACTGTTTAAATTTATACCTTCATCGCAATTAGATTCTTTCATCTAAAACAAATTTGTATCATGTTTCGTTTTCAAATGTGTATGGAGTCCACTTGTATTTCCTCCATTCAGTTTAATAACTCTAGAACATTTTTTACATTGAGCCATCATATTCTTTTCATCATACAAATAATGAAACCAAACCGAAGTATTATCAACTGAGTTTTAAAGTTATTTTTTTCATGTTCTTATTAATTATTATGGGTTATAATTTATGAGTATATATATAATGAATTTGAAAAACATTTGAACCCTAAAGTATGATGTGCAAGTACAATATGAATAACAAACTCACCAATTTAGAAGATATCGAAATATTTTACCTATTTTCTTCACAGGGACAACATTGGTTTCTTAGATACGAATATCAGACTACGAATCCTGTGCAAGTACAATGCAAGTACAATATCGCTCTAAGCTGTAATAAAACACTTTTGTGACCTTGGATTATTCGGATATTTTATAACTTCTCTTGATTGTAAGATGCAACTTTTTATTCACAGTCTGATTAATTTCAACCTTTAGGGAGACATTGTAATAACAGGTGTTAATGGATGAAGGAAGGTAGATGAGCTTGGATATGGTATTCCTCTTTCAACCAGAACTCAGTTAAGAGTAGTGTATTTAGTTCTTTTTGTCAGAGAAATAATTTATGTCTATATTTTTAAGTTCAGATTAATAATCTTTTATCTGTTGCATCTGGCAATGAAAAAATCAGATGATGGATTTAATGAGTTGCCTTAGAAATGTAGAAACAGCTAGGAAAAATAAAAAAAAAGAACAACGGAGAGCGGAATAAAGACGTTTAATATTTTCACCTTCTAAAATGGATGTAAAATTATTTCATTTATAATATATTTTAATCATGACGCAATAATTGACACTATAACATAAAAACAAAAACGTATACTGCTTTTGCTATGTTGGCGATCCTGAACAGAAAAGACACAATTTAAAAAATTTCCAGTAAATACCGAAAAACCAGTATTTAAACTTGTGAATACCGGTATTTTAAAACTGTACAAATGACTCAAAATACCGGTATTCAGTATCCCGGTATTGCAACTCTACTTGTGACTATAAAAACCTGTCATTCAGAAGAGATTATACACATTAAATATGTTTAGGATCAGAGTCATTACGTAAGCTTGGAAGTTTGAAGAGAGAATTTATATACACTCATGTCCATAAATTAAGGTTAATGAAGTACAGGCAAAGAAAGAGACAGAAGAAAAACAAATTTGACTTATTTGTAAAGTCTATTTATTAAACAAAAGGTAAAGAGCAAAAAAGATACTACATGTTTGACATAATTAATAAAAATTGCGATTTTTACTCCCTGGAGCAAATTTTAAAAAAAGAAGCTATTTGCAAAAAACAGTATAACATGGATAGTATGAGGGTTAATACGGAGTATGTCTCCCGGACGATGCAATACAGGCCTTACAACGCCTACGCATGCTGAGTATCAAATTATCAATCTGATCTTGGGGAATATTACACCACTCATCAAGCAATGCCCTCCGAAGTTCCGGTAGACAGGTGGGAGGGGGTTGACGGGATGCAATTCGTCGGTCAAGCATATCCCACACATGCTCTATTGGATTCAAATTCGGTGAGTATGCTGGCCAATCCATACGGGTGATATCCTCCGATTGAAGGCATTCGTCTACAATGTTTGCACGGTGAGGACGGGCGTTGTCATCAATAAACAGAAATTCAGCACCCATGGTGCCCCGAAACAAACGTACATGTTGTTCCAGAATGACTTCCCGATAGGTATGGCCTGTCATCGGTACACTCTGAACATGCAGGTCAGTTCTGGAATCAAGAATAATTCCTCCCCAAACGAGCCATCCTGCACCAACGTAACGGTGTCGTTTAATGGTGTTCTCTTGGTGGTAACGGGTACCTGGCGCTCTCCATATGAAAGTCCGGCGAGAATCAGACTGCAAACTAAACCTGGACTCGTCGGAAAACATCACACAAGACCACTGTTGCGGTGTCCACAATGCATGCTCTCTACTCCAGGTTAATCGCAGGCGACAGTGAGTTGTGGTAAGGGGAACACATTTGACAGGCCTACGAGCATATAGACCAATGTGCCCTAAGCGTCTGTACACGGTCTGCCTTGAAACTGTCGTACCGGTAGCTGAAGAGAGCTGACGAGATAGGTCTAATGCTTTGCCCGTCTGTTTCTTTTGGCAATAACTGCCAAATACCGGTACTCATTCGGTGTTGTAACTCGGGGGACCTGTGCTGTAACATCTACTCACATTACCATCATCTTGGAATCGTTGCCAAAGCCTGGAGATGACACTCTGGGCGATTCCAAGTTCCTCGGATACTTCCACATTCCATTCGTCCGATAATTCTACCACGGAAAAAATCATCCAAATGCTTCCTTTGTGCCATAACTGTGCAGTTATTGCACTGAAAGGTTTTTAAAGCGCTTGTGAACAATTTTACTTCTTTGCCACCTTTCCTTATATACCCCTCTCTTACACTCTCGTCATTGTGACGTACTATCCGCGCCATCTGGTGGTTTCCTGTAATTTGCATATTCTTCTTCAAGATGTGTGTGATAATTCTACAGGTGAAATTTTTATTTTAGAGTTCAATTTCTGTGTGATTCTGAATTATCCTTAATTTATGGACATGAGTGTAGTTCAAATTACAAGCTCATAGCCATTAAACACCATATTGATTCGTAGTATGATGTTAACA
Source organism: Trichonephila clavata (assembly GCA_019973975.1). Taxonomy (NCBI): domain Eukaryota; kingdom Metazoa; phylum Arthropoda; class Arachnida; order Araneae; family Nephilidae; genus Trichonephila; species Trichonephila clavata. The sequence goes on along the minus strand of BMAO01022279.1, from coordinate 45,530 downwards.
AATAATTATTCAGAGTTTTTGCCACTTATATCATCTAAATCAACATTTCAATTCAAAAGTGAAATCAATATTTTATCCGAGCACTATAGAGCTACATAGTAGAGAAATTTTTCTGATTTTATGAAAATAAATCGAAATTAAAAGCTCATTTAATCAAATCGTTTTTATTATTTTAACTAACCTACTTCTTTTTTTTCCGTTGAATTTTCGGAATTAGTATTATTTTTAATTGATTTTGTGTAATCAACAAATTGCTGATGGTGGAATTTAATTATGAAAACTTCAAAATTTTAAATCAGTATTAACACGCATCTTGGATAATTACAGAACCTGAAACCTTAGAGGATGCTGAGTTATAAATCATCAAATAATTAATAAATATGACACTCTTATTATTCTTCCATTTTTTTTAGAATAGTATATTAAATTACTACTTAAAGAGGAGATTGCTAAACAGAAGGAGTTTTCTTTTATTCGTAAATTATTCCCTTTTCCAAGAAAATAAATTTTTAAACTCATTAAAAACCGAGTTAAATTTGAAATAAGACAAAATCTTAACTATTAAAATTTTATTTTATGTTAATTACGAAAACAAGGGACAAATTTTCTCAGCAGAAACTGAACGACAAAAGAATAGAAGGTTTTCAATTTCGTTGCTGGATGGCATATTATATAGTTAAACTACACAAACGTCACTTTTATTTCTCTCAAATTAAATTAAAATGATTTTCTTTGCGAGGGAGAAAAACATATTAATACAGGAAATTCCGTCATTTGCAATTAATATTCAATTATTTCCATTCTTAATGGCCCATTTTTGGATCAGGTAATTGTTTCAAATGGAATTCAGGAAAATGCATTGGATTCAGACAATTTCAATTTCGTAAAAATATTTTTGAATTTCGGAGCACTTTCGTATATTTCAAAAAATGCAAGCTATAATTTAACAGTAATTAGATTATCAATTTTCTTAGTTGTCGTTAATCTTTCTGTATTTAAGTTATTAAGATGTAAAATAATAATACCGAGGGGAAATAAGCTAATCAGTTTTTCTCATGTTCCCGATACTGAATTCCTTTTTCAAAGGCTATTTTAGTTCGGTGATATGTAAAATTTTAATGGATATTTCAGTTCTGAGTAATATGTATATTACAGAAAAAACAAAAAAAGCGGTCGATTGGGTTATAACTTAACTCAATGGCACAAAAGCCCATAAGGGCCAGGGCCTATTGTGCCCATATCGGTATACGTGACCTTGGGCTGTGAGGTGCATGAGCAGATGTTCTAGTCAGGTGGTCAGTCTGGCGCAAAATCCCCAGTGTTTAGTTTCCAAGCACAAGCTTGGTTCTCATTTATCGACCCACTGGATGAAAAGCTGAGTCGACTTCATCCTGTGGTTTAACCTAGGATCAGAGCTTCTTACCACTCAACCACTGGGCTTAATTGGGTTATAGTTTTAGCTGATTTCTCTATAAAGTGCTGTACAGGAAATTATTGTAATCATAGTAATTCACATTATTTTGAATAAACAGTCGACTCTCGATAATTCAAACCTTCGATAATACAAACCTCTCGATTATTCGAAGTATATGCTCAGTCCCTAGAAAAACTCTTGATATTTCGAACTAAAACAATACGTTTGGGGGCGCTCAGTAATTCGAAGTAAAATCTGTGGCTAGCCAGACTACAACACACAATAATTCGAAGTTATATTATAAAACTCTCGACAGTTCGAACATTCACTATGATGTACAGCCCTGTAGCAAACAGGTTGGAGCTTACAAGTTTTGTGTTGTATTGTCTCTGCGTGTCTCCCCTGTAACGTCGCTCCTTTAATGACCCTCTATCTGCTACCACTTAGTGTTTTTCGTTTCATCAGACGAAAATACACTTTTATTGCTTTCCTTCTTTAAGTGGACAATAGATCAACCGCACCGTTTCTCAGCCGTCTATATCTTTTGTTTGACGCGTGGCCTTGCTACACATGTATTCAGAAAGAATGGTCCACTATTTGAAGAAGAGACGTGTAGAATTGTTGTATAAGATGTATTCTTTTGATACGGGGGACTTTTAACTCCTGTATAATATTTATATTGTATAGTATATATATATGTACTTTTTAAAAACTACTTTAAAATAATTTTATACATATGTACAATTGTTGTTTTATTACATAGTTTCAAATTTAAGTGCTACATAGTTTAAAATTCTCTTCTCGAGTATTTTGGGAGTTTTTTCTACCCTCTTAATAATTCGAAGTTTTTCATTGGTCCCTCAAACTTCGAATTATCGAGAGTCGATTGTATATATATAATCGGTTTTTAAACTTTTTCAAATATTCAAATGAAATGAAGTACTCAGAAAAAAGATGTAATTTAATTGAAGGTAAATGTTCATTTATAAATAATATGAAGTCGTTCAACTTTTAGTACTTTTTTCTGAATTGTTTTAAAATTTTTGTAGAACATTGGTCTTAATTTTTTCATCAGAGATAGAAATAGAGTAAATTCACGTCCCAGACGTATTTGATTTGACAGATCAGGGGATAGAGATCAGGAAAGCATCTCTACTGCATACAGAGTCTTTTGCATGATGCGGGCAGTGTGAGGTCGAACATTATTCTGCTGGCAGCGATTTTCTTTCATCTTAATATGCCTTAAATAAAAATAATTCTCAAAATCGACTAATTGTTAAAACGCAAATTAACCTCAATTTTCTTCGAAGCAAATTTGTTTTCTTTTGTTCGCAGTCATACGGGAATCTATGACAATGAACGTGCTAACTTGTTTGCAAAAGAAGCGACAAAATTAAGCAATTTGATTTCCATGAGCATTCCGAAATCGTATTATAAAAATAATTTTAAGGAAAAAACTATATCTGAGTGGAATAACTTACATCAAATATCAAATAAGGTGCAATTCATCAAGAAATTTATTCTTTCTATTCATAGTCGTTTAAAGTCTAACAACTTTCTTACCCAGTTTCTAATTGTGCATGGAAACTTTAAAGCATATTTGAAATGCTTCAATTTGTCGCCTACTGACCAGTGTTCTTGCTCCAGTGGCGCAGTCCAGGATGCCAAGCATCTGAAACTTGTATATACTAAATTCACTTCCGAAAAACGTACACTTATAAATTGTCTAGAAAAAGAACAACATAGTATGGTTTCCTCCTTTGTTCAGAGCAAATAATCTTTTACATTGTTTTGTGCATACATTAATAGCATTTTCCCCTCCTATTCTTTGGATTGTAATTTTTCTATTTTAGTGTGTTTGGTACCTTTACTGTACGCATATATATATATATATATATATATATATACCGGTTGATTCAAAACTAGTGTGACCAATTTTAAAAACATATAATTATTTTTGGTAAATTTGATTCGCTTTACTACAAGTTTTATTTTAAAAATGAAACGTTTAATTACCAATCTAACTATTTTGCTTAGTGGGAGTAAATTATGGCTCCGAAATTAAGTCCTCAAACCCGAAACGAAATTTTAAGCCTTTTGAAGGACAGTTGCTCAAGTTCTGTTATAAATAAAGCATTTAAAAATCAGAAAATACATTTTTCTAATAAATTATAATTTGAATTTTGGAAAGAAATAAAATTCGGCTGTTAATCAAAAGCACCAAGAAAAAAAATGTGGACAAAAGAAAGTCCTTGGTAAAATAGAAGAAAAGAAGTAAAAAGACTTATCGCTGTAGAAAATTCTCTGCCTCAAAGAACTTTAGCAAAGAAACTACAGGTTTTGCTATCAATAATTTGTTGTCAGATAAAGAAAATTGGCTATAAAAAAGGAATAAACCAGTCTGTCATAAAATGTCTGCAAAGACTGTAGAAAAACGAAGAAAACTTTCCTAGCATCTTTATGTAGCACTGTTTCATCTGTAATTTACAACTAGCAAAACGAAGATACAATATATTTCACAAGAAAAGCGTCGCAAAGAAGTAAATGTTTTGAAAAGGCAAGTTGGCCGTTAGGTGTTATGGTATGGATGAAAATGTCCTCTCAAGGCTTAACAAAATCATTTTTTCTTAAACCCAAGTTTAAGATTGATGCTAAATACTATCAGAATTAAGTTTTAAAGCACATGATGAAAGGAAGTAAACACCTTTATCCTCAAGGAAACTTTGTTTTTCACCAAGATTCTGCACCAAATCACACTGAAAAATAAAATATAAAATGGCTGAAAAATAAAAATATAAATTACTTACTTTACTCCTGAGAAATGGCTGTCATTATCCCCTGACTGTGCTACTAATGATTATTTTTTTATGTGGGGACACTTAAAAAACAATTAAATAGACTTAAAGTAAGAACATTCCAAGTGAAGAGTTTCGGAAAAACACCCCCAAAAATGGTCACCAAAGCTCTTTTGGCTTAACTAAAGATTTACATAAAATGTACAATGTTAAAGGAAAATACATTAAAAATTTCATGTAAATAATTTAATTCAATAAAAATGTATGATGCTCTAAAATTGGTCTCATTACTTTTGAATCAGGCTGTATTTGTTTGTATTTGTGTATGTGTGTATATATCTGAGTATTTGTGTATATTTATATATGTGTGTGTATATGTATATGCGTGTGCATGTACACACATATATGTATATGTATAGTGCATGTTTGCTTCATGTATTTGTATTTGAAAAATCTTATTATGATCATTCTTCCCCGTTCTATAATTTTAATTACTGAATGTCTCCGTTTTCATCTGAGCAATTTTGTGTATTTTGTTCTATATTTATTATATTTGAATCCATTCCTGTTTCTCTTTTCCCTTTTAATTCCCATTTGTACCTGTATCCTTCTTCTTGAAATTTACTACCATTATTAACTGAGTATTGACTTACGACAGTGCTTCTCAAAGTTTCAACGTTCGCGACCCAATATTCCATCATAATTTTCTTCGCGCCCTCTCATATAATAACAATATATTAATTTCAATAATACTAAACTTAAACGTAAAAAGTACTACACGACTTTAATCTGTGAAGTGCTTCTGGCGTATATAAACGTCTCGCTTATCCAAAGCGTTAATTTCCCCGGATGTATATATACGTCTTTCCGAAGTACGATCTTTTCTGTGCACTGCTATCCATAAATTTTTCCAAAGACTTTGGAATGCAATAAAAGGACCTTGACAATGTTTGTGAAGGATTTACTTATTTCAGATTATTTACTTCTACATTCCTCCCCCCTCCTCCATCACATGACATGCGTGTGCCTACGTAGAAAACGGTTGGGCACTGGAAAGCGATTCTCATAACTTGCAATCGGCAGTTAAGGGATTAATTATTAACCGTACAAACTCACAAGATAAGTGTTATTTTGCACATAACTTTATATATGGCAATCCCATGAGGCACTGGTAGCTATTAAACTTGTTCTTAACTTAGTATTGTTAAATTAAGTATAAGATACATTGTGTAGCACTAATGTATTTATAAGTGTAATATATCAGTTTAAATGTTTATTTTATTTTTTATCATGAGAATGTATTTTGTTTGTTTATATACTTTCAGTAAATTCATATTTTAAAAATAATATATTGTTTTCTACTTTTCAATATGCTCGCACCCCCTCCCTCACAGAGTTACCGAGGCCTTCAAGGGGGACGCGCCCCATAGTTTGAGAAACACTGACTTACGATTGTAAGCCTTGAGTTACTTGAGTCTACATGTAGTCTCAAAAAAGAAATAAAGAAGTCATTAGGACCACCCCGAAGGAAGAGGAATGTGACTGGCCGCTACACATTATCTACGTATAAATGGGTCATCCTAGTGTCTTAAATATGAACCAGGGATGACTTAATGTTTTATGGGATGGTATCATAGTGTTCTTTTTTCTGCGGGGGTTCGTTCTACGGATATAGCTAGATTGGACTTGTCACCATATAGACGCCCCTTTTGTAAATGACGTCTATCATTGTAAAAAGAAAAGCATAACTTGTGTCATTCCAAACACAACGTGGGAACAGAGCATTGTGTTATTTTCAAGTAATCTTCGTTCCACAGTAGCACCAATGCAAATGAATTCATATGTATTGTGGGATTAACTGCATTCTTCTTAACGGCTGCTGTGAATGTAAGCAACTTTTAACTTTTTGGTGGTAAATGACTACAGTTTATATGAGAACAACAAAATTATCTTGCTTGTGTTGCAAAATGGTGACAGAAGTGGCTTGAAGGGCCGTCCCCACTTTTCGGTGGATGACTCGATCCTAGCGAGGTGGTGCCACGCATTTGTACCGGCACCCACCAACTTCCCTAATTCGCTCGTTGTAACTATCTTTGCCTTAGTTTATGCACTGTAGTACTTTAAGGTAATTGTCAGTTGAGATTTGAAGTATAGACAAACTAATTGTTCTCAATCCAACTACCCTGCCTCTCGTAAAGTTGTCGATCTCCTGGTATTGTCTCCATTGGTTATCCTGGTTGTCTCCATTGGTTATTGGTATTGTCTCCATTGGATCCAATTCTTGAAATTCTCTGCTATAGCACGTGTCCTATGAGACGAGAAAAAAATCCTCAATGATTTCCTTGGATGTGTAGGGATGGATAGTGCCCATTCTGCAGGTTTTCCCTTTCATCCTACTCAATGTGTGCCGGAGAATTTAACATTTTACATTATTTGCATAAATCATGCTGAAATTTGCATAATATTCCTTTGCGCTTTTTCTTGGTGTTGCATTTTCAATATCACATAGGGTATAAAGAAGTGAAATGTAATAGAAATATATTTTTTTGGGTCTGAGTCTTTTTTTTAATAATGTGTAAGTTAAAAGAGTTTTGAAGTCTTTTTATAAATTGTAATTATACAATTTTTGAATTCTTAACCTTGAATGTTTTTAAGAAACTTTTATTGAAGAATCTTCGCAATATATTGTCTTGTCTTTGTAGTCTATATCCACCCGAACTGATCTAATTACTCGTTTCGTTGTTCACTTTATTCTCCTTTATTTGTTGAAATACGAAGAAATTGCATCTAACTTTCTGATGAAATAAGTTTCAATGTTACATTATAATTTAATCAGACATGAAAGAAACTACATTGATACATTTACTAGGAGATGCAACTTTATAAATCGTATTATTGCAGACATCAGCATAATTCATGTATAACTTTTTAACGTAAAAGTGCAAAGAAAATTCTTTTTTGTTTTATCCTTCTATCGTTTCTATTTTCAGGAAAAAAACATTGCTGTGTTTCATGAACCAATGGAAGGAATTTTAGCTATGGAGATATACTTTTATAACATTGATTACATTAAAGAACACAGAAAGGTGAACGTTATAACGCTCAAATAGGAAGAACGTACATACAAACAGAAAATTCTAAAAAGAAAAAAGTATTGCAATACATATTGGACAATTTTATTTGGTTAAGATGAAATTTGTTAATGCTATTATAAGGAATTGCTAAAATTGAGGATTAAAAATTAAGCTTAGGTACTTACTATGAAATTTTGTTTTTGACTCAACATTGTTTATGCCTTTATTAACATCTGGGAAGTTATTTAGTACAGCTGATAAATATTTAAATGCACTTAATTTTACTAAGTATGTAACGAATTACTTCCTAGATTATTCGTAACTAAACCAAAGAAACAAAATAAGGGTATAAGTCATTTTCTATAAAACACTTTTGCAGAAAATGATTAAAAAAACCTCAGGAAAATAATATTAAAACATTTACTGTTTTAAGATATTATCGTTATCATTAAGCATTTAAATATATAAAGAAAAAAAATTGCGATGAGCTTAGGAAGAAATGATAGATTACTCAAGTATTTATAGCCAGAGGTTTTCATACAATAAGTTTTCATTGAGACTTTTCCACCAGAACTGCATTAAATTCTTACTAATGATGTCAGAAACTGAATCCTTTAAAAAACTCCTAAATTAAGGATATAAATGCTATTTTTATAGACAGTACTTTATCAAATATTTCCGAAGGTTGATCTAATTGGTTACAAATACACATTAAAAAAAGAATCCTATTCTATACTTAGACTAAGATATACCTTCAATATTTCTATCTCACATGACAGAATGCTCTCATGTGTCCCTATTATCTTATTCTTATATTTTTTCTAGTTTTTGTTTTCTATCAGGATCATAGAAAAAACTGTCGTTTTTTTTCATTCTTTCAAAATAGGATTTTGTCTAACACAATGATGCATTGTAAGTATTCCAGACTGAAATGACCCCTCAAGCTCCGACGTTTCTTCCGTTCTAGTATTTCTGTACCCACTTTTCCCTCTCTCTTTGGAGAGTAAGGACTAAGACCCTCGAACATGATACAGGGAGGGCGTATAAATGTGATTGATTGGCCATTAGTGGTTTCTGCCAAGATAGAAGACATCTCTGAGGGATTTTTCTTCGATGAACATGACAGGGTGTTATTATTACATACGAGGTAAAACACGTATTTTTAACCCCAACGCACATTCTAAGTATTTTTTTTGTTGCTTTGACGTATTTTTTCTACCCTATACAACGTGACAAATTTTTTTCGAGGAATATGTGTTTTCACTGATTACTGAAATAAAAATATATGCCATAACATGTATTATAGACATTTATACAGTATCATGGTTTTAATGCGTCATTTTAAACATTTCTCTTTTTTATAAATATAAAATTACTTCAATGTTGGATTCATCAGGTCATGCAATTACTTATTCCAGTGCTTCTCAAAGTTTTAATATTCGTGGCCCAAAATTCAGTCATAATTTTCATCACGCCCCCTCATACAATAACAATGTATTGAATTCAGTAATACTATACTTTGATGCTTAAACTACGCGATAAGACTTTAATCCCTTAAATGCCACCAGCGTATATAAACGTCTCACTCAGCCAAAGCATTGATTTCCCCGGACGTATATATACGTCTTTCCGAAGTATATTTTCTGTGCACTTCTATCCATAAAATTATTCCGAAAACTTTGGAAAGCAATTAAAGGAACTTGACAAGATGTTTGCGAAGGATTTGCTTATTTCAGATTATTTGCTTCTTTATTCCTCCCCCCCCCTCCAATACATCACATACACACGCCTACGTAAAAAAAAACGATTGGCTTTGGGAAGTGAATCACATAGCTTTTAATCGACAGTTAAGGGTTAACTATAAACCGTACAAATTATCACGATAAGTGTTAATTTTTGTATAAACATTTATATATGACAATCCTATGAGGTCAACTGGTAATCAATAAACTTATTCTTAACTAAGTATTGTTAAATTAATTATAAAAACATTGCGTAGAGCATTGATACATTTATAAGTGTAATATATCAATGTAAATATGTTTTTTTTTAAAATTTTTAATTATGTCAGAATGCATTTTTTGTTTGTTTGTTTTCAGTAAAGTAATAATTTCTTAAAATAATTTTTTTTGTTTTCAATTTTTTAATATGCTCACGCCCCCTCGTAGAGTTGTCACGCTCCCCAAGGGGGGAGCGCCACACAGTTTAAGAAACGCTGCTGTACATATACCTCCCGTGCAAAAAGTATTAGTAATTAAATTGTCAATTTTATAAAATAAATCTATCTTTTCGATCCAATATTTTAATAGCGACGCTTACTCTGTGATTGACACGCGTATACTCTTTTCCCCTGATTTCCGGGAAACATATAGTTGAGCGCTCTCAAACAGGGGCGCCACAGTTAACTGGTTAATGTTGTTATCGTGTTCCGGAAGGGAAGGAATGCAAGTTGCAAGAGCCAGGGACAGGTTGGATTTCTACACGATAGATAGCGACACCACCTACCTCCACATGCACAATTTAGACATAGAACTGGAGGGGAGGGAAGTATTCTCCAGCCCCCTGCACCCGTGGTTCCTGCTGCGATTGCCCACAAGACATTCGGACCCACTGATTTAACGAGAACGTACTCCGTGTGTACTCGGAGGGAATTTGGGGGCATCGGGCATCGGGCCGGGCTGAAGTATGATTCCCTAACCACAAGGCTACCCAAGACCCTAGGCTACCTACGGCCACTGGTTCATATCTGTTCAGAGTGACAGATATCTCACTAATTTTGCTATTTATTTTCCTTATAAATATAAAAAAATACGAATTAAGGAATTTTACATTTCTAAAATATGTTTGCTGTATTATATTTTCAAGGCTCGTCTTTCAACGTCTGTTTTAGTGTATTTTAAGAACTATCCAAAATATTCGTTTTCTTTCAACGCGATCCAGGGACTTAAATGTTAAGCGTTCCTGCTCTCTCCCTTGAATGATAGTTAATAACACACACACATTTATATTATTATAACTACACAATTTTTCTTCTCCAAAATTATTAGGGGTAGCTTTAAAACTTGTTTCGAAAATATGTACAAAAATGTGCAAATTCCTTAAGAAATAAATAGAAAATATATGCAGAAACGTAAGTGAATTAAAATATAGAAGACAAAAAAGAGAGTAACTTGCATAGTTTTTCACTATATAATGTTGTGACGGATCTATACGCAGTTCCACTAATCCCTTCTTGTCTCTTTAAGGAAATATTCATTACAACCAACCTTCATCGAGTAAGGAAACGCGATTATGTAAATGAGGTATATTATATATAAATTCTGTTTTCGTGAGTTGGCAGTAAGTTATTGACACGTTGTTGTTGGCACGCAGAAGTTGATACGTGGGAGTGTGCAAGTAGAAGTTAACATAAAGTTTGAGAATTAGTTGTTAGTTGAAGATTGAAAAGGAGTGGAATTAGTTAAAGATTACAGAGCGTGAAGCCAACAATATTTGAACAAGCCGAAAACAGCACCTGCAAGTTTCCAGTGTAAGATCCGATGCATGAAAAGTTCAGGTACTGTGCGAAGCTATTTTATTAGTGTACGACGTAGTTATATTTGAGCGTATTTAAGCTATCTTAGATTCAGTTAAGGGTCTGTAGTAGTATCCTCGTGTTATTGAATCCCCCCGCACTCTATTATATATCAGCTACCTTAATTAGAATTGTATTGTGTCTGATTGTTAATAAGAAATAAATGAATTAGATTGAAACATGTCTGTGGATAATTCTGTTTCTCCATTATCACAATATTCTCCATAATCAACCATTACCACAATGTTCTAGTAAAATAGAAATATTATATAAAAATATTAGAATTTTTAATTCCTCATAAAATTACTTTTCAAACTATAAAAAGCAATCAGATCTCATTCTGTTGTAGTAGGGCTCTAGGGTCGCCAGAACTGTGAGGTGGCAACAGTAGCTGAGTAGTCATTGTCCTGAACTCTGGACCGGTGTTGATGAGTCATGAGCTCTAGCCCTAGTTCACTGTAGAGCCGCCATATAGAGGGGATGATGCACATTAAATCTGTCGAGGCTCAAAGTCGGTGTGGAAGTTTGGAGAGTAGTATTGCAATCTCAAATACCGTTCTCATCATTTGCCTCATTAATAGCGCTCGTGTTGCCTTAGAGCACCACGATGATAAAACATTCACAGACTCGACAAGAGAAATTTTTTTTTATTTCAATAAAAATTGGCATCAAATACTAACATAATTTTCTTAAAAACAAATACTCAAATATTAAATGACTTTTTGTTCAACAATCCAAACTGAAATTTTTCAGAGAATATCTCTGATACTATATTTAGGGAAAGTAATACCGTACTTTTGATTTCCTAAACTTTTTTACATTCATTTGCATGCAGGCTAAATTTTAGAAAAGGTGTTATTTTTTTTTAAAGAGTACACTTTAAATTAAAAGTTTATTTTGAATAAAAAGTTAGTTTGCATAGCATTCGAATCGAAGACATTATTTCCACCAAAGATATTATACACCCACATTATTGAAACAAAAGATTAGGATTCTTCCAGAGTTTTGTTCTTTATTGGTTTTTAAATCGAACTTTGATCTCCGAAGCCACAAGAGTACTGGTGTAACTTCCCATTGTATACCACGCCATTCCTTGTTGAATGACTTTGTGTGGTCCTCCATTGTTATTCAAACCGTTCAGATTAGTACTGGGAAATACATTGAACCACCATCCACCAGTATGTGATATTCCTTCTTTGACTCCTTCTGGACGGTTGGGTTGGTCCTTTGTGTAAAACAGCCTTTCGTCGTGGTTTCCTATAGAATTTCCTGTATACACACAAAGAGAAGCAACATATTAGTTTATGATGAGTATAATACTTTGTGAGATTATATAGTTATTAATTTTAAGTATCTAATTGAAAAATGATTCGCTTAATATACCGGGTGTCCGGGCTAAAAGTATCCACAAGTTATGGCTGCGGAACTATCCATCAGAATGTAATAAACTGTTCATCAGGGTGTGACGGATCTATACGCGGTTCCACTAATATCTTCCATCTCTTTAAACAAAACAGTTAATTTTACCAACTTTCATCGAGTAAGCAAACGTGATTTATGCAAATGAGGTATATTGAGGTCGCGAGTTGGCACTAAGGAAGTGATTTGTTGACACGTTGTTGTTGACATGCTGAAGTTGATACGTTAGATGGGTGCAACTAGGAGTTTAACAGAAGTTTGAGAATTAGTTGTTAGTTGAAGATTGAAAAGCAGTGGAATTAATTAAAGATTACAGAGCTTCGAGCCGTCGTCATTTGATCAAGCCGAAAAGAGTGCCTGCAAGTTTCAGTGTAGGATGCGATGTATTAAAGTTTCAGGTACTGTGTATTTGATTAAGTAGAAGCTAGTTATTAGTGTGCGACTTAGTTATATTTGAGCATATTTAAACTACCTTAGATTCAGTTGAGGGTCTGTAGTAGTATCCCCGTGTTATAGAATCTCACCTCGGCACTCTACTATAATTCATATACCTTAATTAGAATTGTATTGTGTCTGTTTGATAATTGTTAATAAGAATTAATAAATTAATTAGACTGGAAATAATATCTGTGGATTATTCTGTTCCTCCTACACATCTTGCCGGGTTTACAGGTAGACAAGAGGGTTCAGATGTAAGAGGTAACCGAACGTAATTACAAGGAGATTGGATATCCCTCCGAAACGTTTTAAATCTAGTCCGATAGACCTCACGTATGCGCATTATTCAGCAATCGCGTACGATAAACTTATTACACTGACTTCACTAGTAAAGACATGGATGCCACAGCAAAAGATGCAGCGTGCGTACTTTGGTTAACGGAATTAAAATCAGTCACGCGTGTACAGCGACGTGTTCGAAGAGAATGGAATGTCGTTACTCTGACATCAAAATCTATTCACCAATGGAAAAGAACTTTAAAGGAGACGGGACTTTGGTGTCTCAAACTGGCAAAGATTCTTAAGTTTTCGTGATAGAAGACACAGTTGATCGTGTGCGTGATTCATTTTGTAAAAATCCTGAAAAGTCTATTAGGCACGCCAATAACAACATTCCGTTCTGTTCAAACACGTTGCTGCACACGCGTGACTGATTTTAATTCCGTTAACCAAGGTATACGCTGCATCTTTTGCTGTGGCGTCCACATCTGTACTAATAAAGTCAGAGTAACAAGTTTATCGTCTGCAATTGTCGAATAATGCGCGCAAGTGCGGCCAATCGGACTAGACCCCAAAAAAATCTCGAAAGGATTTCCAATCCTCTGATGTACAGTTTATTACATTCTGATGGATAGTTCTGCAATAATAAGTCATAATTCTTTTGATACTTTAAGCCTGGACACCCTGTATTTCTTTGCGTAATTGGTACAGTTTGGTTAGCTAAGCGTTGGCGATTAATCGCTAAATGCTGAAGTCGAACAAAGATGAAATATCGCCAATTGCAATCATTTCTCGTCGTTCTCCACACTGTATAATTTTGTATAAACTATATCAACAACTAACAATAAGCAACCTTTATTTTTGTATTATTGTGTCGTCGCCAAAATTATCAGATTATTCTCAGGCATACCAAACAGTGGTCTCAGCCAAAGCTGGATGCTCTCGAATTTCAACCAAGTTAAAATAAGTTCGCAGCAGGAAAAAAAAATTAGAAGCGAACTAAGCATACTCCAAATACTGTTGCCAATTTTATTGATACTCTACAACAGGGGACGGCAACCTTTTAGCTGTAGCGTGCCAAGCCAATCTCCCAATATGATACAGCGTGCGACACATTAGGACATTTTTTAAACAATTTTATTCCATTATAATGCAAGAATTGAAGAATAGAGGTCAATAATTTAGGTATTTACAGTTTTACTGTATATTAATTTTGCATCATTTAAAGATATTTCCTAACATAAAAATAAACAGCATAAAATATATAACTATTTCTTTAACAAAAATATAAAATTAAAACTGTACATTTATTAAGAATTTTTATACATATTTATTAAAATAAGAAATAGGCAACGTAAAATATAAGTACTTCCCTTCATTACAGTTACAGAAAAATTTTAATGCAAATCTAATGCTTACATTGCTCTACACTTCCTTATCGCAATATCAGGGGTATAATGCGTGACTTTCAATTTGACACGATTCTGAGCACTCAGTTGTTATACAGTTTCTTTGCGAACTCGAAATATTTTTCATATGAGGAAATAATTTTTACTTCGATATATAAAACCAAAAGCAGAGTACGCGCAATTTTCTCTCTTCAAACTATCAAATCTCTCCAGCAATGACATTCAATAATTTACAAAATAGCTGTAAACTTATCTTTAGAATTATCTTTCAGATTTTTTCGTAATTCCGTAAATGCCCATAATTCTGAAGATGTTTGTCAAATAAGACCAATTACAAATTTATCAACGTCCAGCCCCACAAAAATCAACAAATTTGTAGAGTAGTGCAGAGTACCACGTGCCATAGGTTGCCAACCCCTGCTCTACAACTTTAGAAGATAAAACTTTTTCACTGAAATTAGATTTCAATTGGCTCTCAGCAAAATAAAGAATGAAAATTTGAACTTATATTTATATAAGGAAAAAAAATGAAATTATCCACTCATATTTAATTCTCTAAAAAATTTAATTAATTTTCAAATTTGTGAAATTATACTTGCCTGCATTTCCATTATACTCCTTTATGTGCAGCTTATACTTTGTACTTTCATTATCTATGTAGAATGTGTCATAAATTGCAAAAGCTGACTTTCCTTCCTTATTTGTCATTTCTAACCTAACTGAGTACTTGCCTTGGTTCGTAATTGCAAAAATATTATCATTTCCTGTTATATAAATAGCATATGGTTAAAGTGTGACAATTTACAAATAAAATGTAATATAATATCTATATATTCAATACACAATTGTTGATATCTGCATTATAAATTGATTATATGACATGCATTATGACAGAAAAATGTTGTATTGCAAAATTGCACAAAAATATGAGTACAAATTAACAATTCCTAAATTAAAAAAGAACATGAAAAATAACTTAGTGAACGTTAAATTTTTACGTATTTAAAGAAATCTAATAATCTTAACTTATTTGAACAATATATAAAATACTAAAAATTTTTACAAGAAACAATATATAAGACATTAAGAAAATTTTCAAAATAATCACAAATTATGAAAAGAAGTAATTCTTGAATATTCATACTTCGTATAGAAGCTATGAGTGAAATCAGGAAAATAATTTAAATCTTGACAAAAAATTGAACGAAAATTTGATAAAATCATTCAAGAAAAAATAACTTTAAAGTAAACTAATTTGAGAATTTTTGATTTAGTATATAGAGCTTTAAGTATCCCGCTCTATAAGGGACCAAAATTTCTGAAGAATTTAGTACGGTTATATATATCTGAAACACTTTATATGATGCTGTTAGTGATATTGTAATTTGAAAAATAAAGATTTGGCAATATATCTCAAGAAGTTGTTAAGCCCAATGTTATTTTTCTTTTAATTTTAGAAAGCTAGTTTCAACGATAATTTCGTAACTTTAACATCACGATAACTTAATTTATAGAATTAATAATTTATTTTAAAAGTAATTTTTGACATACATTTTGTTTTAATTCACCTCAACCAGAAACCGACTACGAAAAAAAAAATCGAACCCAGAAAAATTGCGAATACAAGAACTAAAGAAATAAAAATACGAATAAGAAATAAAAAAAGGTTAAAAGATTATAATTTCAAAATACGAATGTAAAGAGAAGAGTAAAAAAAAAAGTTTTTAGAATACATGCCAAGCCAGAACTCCTTTTTTAAGTTTCCAAATCCTTTTTTATATTCATTCCACGTTTTATCAAAATAATTTTCAGCATTACCATAATCTCCACGCCTTTGAATTACCTAAAAAGTTGAAATATGAGTAAATAAATTAGTTGTTTCAAATAGATAAATTATACGGCTGTGAAAGTTGACTATCGTCTGCGTTTTAAAAATAATATCTTTTTGATTGTGAATTAATAAAAAAAATAAAAATAGTTTCCTCTGATGGAATTATTGTCTGCTTATTTAAAATAGTGAGTTCTAGTAGTCTGCTTATTTAAAATAGTATCTATAGGTATAATTTAGATTAGTTATGCATTACACTCTTATACTATAACAACTGACTCTGCATCTATTATTTAATCTATGTATTTTTATAAATAACCATATTTAAAAATTTTTTTTAAAAATTTAATATGATGAATGAAGCTGTGACTGCATTTCTTGTTACGTTTTCCATTTTTTTGAAATTTAATTATAAAACAAATAGGAATACTTTAACCAGTTTATGCATATGTTAAAACGATTTACATTTCTTTGTTCATATAAAGTTTTTAAATCAACTGCTGTATAAATCCTACTTTGAATAAGTATCGCATACATTCAATTTAAAAAAAAACATTCATTATTGAAATTGAAAATTTTTCGATTTTATATATTGTTTTCAAATATGACTGGTTATAGATGAAATCTTTTGTTGGACTATCATTTCTTCAACACTGCTCTAAGGTGAACACGAAAATTTCAGAGGTCTTAGGCTTAGCAATGGAGTGATTAGAATTCTAACAAGATTTTACCACAAGTGTACAAACGGAACATTCAGGAATCATTTCTATTATTAAAAATATCCAGACTTTGCACAGACTTTGAAATTACAAGAATTTGTACAGACAATCCTTACATGATGCGAAGGCGTAGAAATTAACATTTTTATTTAATAATAATGAGTTTTATTTGGAATGAAAATCCTTTAGGGTATATATATATATATATATATATAATTAATTGTACAATATAAATAAAATATCTATTAATTTTGAAGTTTAACTATCCATCAATTTCCTCTTTTTTAAGTTAAACTTCTTTATAACAGTCCTCAGAATCATGCTTTTATAAACAAAAAAAAAAAAAAAAAAAAAAAAAAAAAAAAAAAAAAAAAAAAAAAAAAAAAAAAAAAATATATATATATATACATATATACAATGGTGGCCAAAGTTGTAGACTTTTTTAAAATTGTATTTTTCAAGTTTGTACGCTTATAGAAAAGTTACGTTGCACAAAATACCAAGTCTTCCCCATCATTTTAAAGAGAATTTAACACAAAAATGATTTTTCAAATATTTGCAACGCAAAAAAAGTAATGCTGCAATAACTATATCGATATACATTAGATATATACTCTTGATAGCAGTGAGTTATCAGTGCTTAGTGGGATATCCTTTATTTTTTTATTACAGCTTCTCATCGATGTTTCATTGAGCTGAAAATAGTTTTAAGTTCTTCCTTCATTATTACATGATGCCAGGAAACAATAATATTCTGAATTAATTCCTTTTTATTAAATAGGAGCCTCATTCAGACAAGAGTTTTCAAACGGTGCCACGAGTTTTCGATAGGATTGAGGTCAGGAGTGTTTCTTGGCCTGGACAACAACTCGATGATCTTAGAACGATACCAGTCTTTCAATTATTTTACTGTGTGGCAAGGAGAAGAATCTGGCTGAAAAATAAATGAGGCATTGTTGATAAATAGGTCCTTGATGGAAGGTAGAAGCTTGGGCTCTAGAATGATGCCAATGTATTTTCTGACATTCAGTGTCCCATCGATGCTATGAAGGCGACCGATGCCAGCTGCTGATATGCATGACCGAATTTTAAAACTATGTGGGTACTTCAAAGTTGCCTGGATGCAGTCTGGATGTAGCAGCTCTCCTGTTCTACGTCCTACATATTTTTGGTCATCACTACTGAATAACGAAATCATAGTTTTATCCCTCCATATAACTTGTGACCACTAATAATTTGTTAATTAATGTGTTCCATTGACTTTTGTAGTCTTTTTTAGCGCTGCTGTAAATTAATCTAAGACTTTTTCGTGGTATTCTACCTCTTAATCTAACATCTGCTAATCTTTTTCTGATTGTTTTTGAACTGACAGAAACACTAGCGTCATTTAAATCCCTTCAGACGGTCGTTGATGACATTCTTCTATTTTGAAGAGATAGTATTTTTTTCTTCTGCCACTAACAAATGTGGTGCATCTTTTACGGCCTTTTCCTACTTTGCTTTTCCTTAAATTTGTCTCCTAACATCTTAAAGAAAGTTTCCAGTCTCCAGATGTAGTCACTGACCCCCCCCCCCTTACCTTGCAATTTGAACATAGGAAAGACCACTTTCTGGTCACACATCTCTTTCAAGGGGTCCAATCTACTCTTTTATTTGATGCCATTGCTTCTTAGCTAAATATCATTGTTGTCCTGGCCAGGAAACAGTCCTGACCTCAATCCTATCTATAACTCGTAGCACCGTTTGAAAACTCTTGTCTGAATGAGGCTCCTATTTAATAAAAAGGAATTAATTCAGAATATTATTGTTTCCTGGCATCATGTGATAATGAAGGAAGAACTTAAAACTATTTTCAGCTCAATGAAACATCGATGAGAAGCTGTAATAAAAAATAAAGGATATCCCACTAAGCACTGATAACTCACTGCTATCAAGAGTATCTAATGTATATCGATAGTTATTGCAGCATTACTTTTTTGCGTTGCAAATATTTGAATTCTTATTTTTGTATTGAATTCAGTACTAAATTCTCTTTACAATGATATAAAATACTTTACATTTTGTGCAATGTAACACTTTCTATGAACATACAAACTTAAAAAAACACAACAATTTTTAAAAGTGTCCACAATCTTAGCCATCGCTGTATATATATATGTGTGTCTTTATTTGAAATACTTCCTAACCAAGTACACACATTTGATATTACTCCCTCTATATGAAATACAGACTAGTTGCAGGAAATTACGACGCGTTTTTTTCTGCTTTTCTAGATAGCTCTTTTTAAGTTATTCTACTAAATGAAAATTAAACGATTTCCTCTATGCAGAGTTGTTTGGGCACTGCTTAATTGCTGTATCAATGTGTAGCAACAACGTGATTGCATATAATTGATATCTGAAATTTCGGTCCTTCCATGCAGTACAATTAAAATGATTTTTGTTATCTGATTTGAAAGATCATTTAATTCAAAAAATTGAGTTAAAAACAGCATATATTGGTATTTTTAACCTTTGCAGACCTAGTACATTCCCCAGGAGCTGGTATCACTTTTTAGCGCAGCACCATATAGGCGATACCAATTACCGAAAGTAATTTTGACGCACTGTTTCCTCCGCAAAGAGAGGCACCTGAACTCTGACGATGAGAACCTGCACTAGGATTTAATTTTGCCGAAAGCACCCAAGTCAAACAGACACTCCAGAGATCTTTTACACGCAATATAATCAAACGACATGGCCGCTGTCGATTTTCTGCATCATGAAAATCCGCCGACTTGAGCCGGGGTCGAGCCCGCAAATTGGATACAGAAGGCCAGCGACAAACTAACCACGTCACCCAGTCGGCCACATATATTGGTATTTATAACAGCAAAGAAGTTTTAGTACCTATGTTGGATCAAATCTCGGATACATCCTAACCGTTTCTTATCTTTTTATTTTTTTGTCATCATTTATATTTACTTTCTTAATCTCGGTAGCCAAGTGGTCTTGGCATCGAATCATGGCTAGCGTGTCATGAGTTCGATCCCAGTAAGACTGAAGATCCACCGTATAGGGGAGCGATGCACGTTAAATCTGTCGAGAGCTCAAACGTCCTCCCGTTGGTGTGGTAGTTAGGAGAGGGGGTTCCAGCTCAGGTGTCGTCCTTATCACTTGACCATGTTTCAAAATTAAGCGGACCGTCGCCAAAAGCCCTCGTGTAGCTGAACAGTGCGACGCACAGTGGTCAGTTTTCCCGATCTGGCGCACGGAAACCCCAAAAATGAAATTGCGCGAAAATTAACAACAACTCACAATTTAAGGTCCTCATAGGACCCCTAGCCGTGTTGTAATCAGTTTTCTTCAATACGCGATTGGAAATCCCCAACAGTCGACGGTTTAGATCGGGTTTGTTGGGGCTACGAGGAACACCTGTGAGCCTCATTTTCCAGTCGAAAGTTCTATCGTTTCGTCTGAACAAGATTTTGTAGATTTTGGCATTTTTCTTTGGAAATACACGTTATGGGTAAATAATTTCTTTATTTGACTCTCAAATTTGGTTCAAAGTTGATTCAAAATTGTAAAAACGTAACAATTAGCACAATACGTAATTCTCAAACCCATGCCATTTTTTTGTGTTGAATGGACTAGCACTTTTGGGATTGACTCGGATTGATCAATATAACACTTAAGCCACATAGAGTAGATATGGACCTTTAATTTAATAACAAATTTAGGTGCTACTTCCTGCAACTCCCAAAGTTATGATTTTTTTCAGTGTTAGCCGTTGGTATTTTTGCGACGCTTCTTTCGCCTTCTTATTTCTCTTCGTAAGAGGGCGCGTGAACACCAGTCTTGCGAATATAAAGCTAGTGACTCGGAATCATGGAATAAATCGTTCTATTGCTCAAATACTACCAAACCCTTCCTACCCACACAATCACGCACGCTATACACTATATGTTGCCCCCCCTTTATTCCTTTCCTATATCATTCCCCAGCATACTGATTATCCTTTATTACGTAAGTATAATGTTAATGCTTGTAGATGCGTACTTTTGTTTGATTGTATTTGTTTAATCTGTTAAAATTTAATCTTTAACTTGTTACCCTATTTTTTGTAAATATTCTCCCACATGTGTCAAATTACTATTGCTGTTAATATCCTTAGATCCTTGTTCAAAAACTAGGTCCATTTAACGGTGATTTATTCTTAATCAATTTCACGCCTGACATAAATTTATTGAGCCTCTAAGAGCCTTATTTCTTGTTATAAAATAGAAATAGTGCCCAATTTACTTTAACACAAGAGCAAGCGCGCGGGGCACAGAGTCACCCCAGGCTCACGAAGTAGTTAATTCTGGGAAAACTGTTTATTTATTGCCAATGACCTTAACAGTATCCTCCTATAGGACAGTCTTTGTGGGAACTAAAATGTATTTGTAACATATTTCCTTCTTTTTTGGGTGTGGCATACGTTTTTTTCTACAGTTTTAAGGTACTTGTTTTGACTGAGTTCTCCGCGCGAACACTTTAGTTCCAAGATATTTTCTATTAACATGATAGATATTTCCCCCCTGTGAACAACTTAGTAGTTTTTATTACTATGTTGTACGACTTATTATAGTTTATAAATGAAAATGAGCAAAGTAAAAAAAAAAGAAATGATATTGAAGGAAGTTGAAAATGATCAAGCAAGGAAAGAACCTGCTGAAATAAAGCAAAAGTAAATATAAGAAAATCGCTGAATAGGAAACGTTTGAGTTGAAAGGAAAATTTTCAAATTCTACCAAAAGAACACCAGGAAAAATATAAAGCCATAAGTGTAGCACAAAACACTCTTCGTTCTGTTAAAAAGACCTAAGCTAGAAAAAGTTCAACATACTGTTTACCGACCATCAAAGGACAATAAAACTACAATAACTTGAACAGCATATATGACAGTTTTGCCTGCCAATAACATTCCTATAATGTTAGCGAAAAGTGTCTGTGATTTGTGTCCTTTATTAAATTTACGCACATTTGAAATTTCTTGGTTCTGTTTGGTTGATATATTTTCTCAAATTTTCAAAGAAAAGATTTCTTAAAAGTAGGTAAGTATACTTTCTCTTAATTAAGTTATTCACGGTTTTTATCGCGTACAGTAAAAACAATTATAAAAAAAAAGGATTGGGGTGACTCAGTCACCCCACTTGACCATTAACGTTAGTATCGAGTGCGAATGTACTCCCGAGTTAATTACAATAATTTTCTATCATTATATATAATTATGAAGACTTTAAAGCTATAAAATAATTTCCGTGCGCCAGATCGGGAAAACTGACCACTGTGCGAAGTTAATATTCACTCACTCACATACTCATTAATCGCGAAACGTGCCCACGGTAGACAATTGGTCTTGGTCATGGAATCATGGAGAGTGTGTCATGAGTTCAAACTCTAGTGCCTCTAAAGACTCCCACTGATGCACTTAAAATCTGTCATGTCTCATATCCTCATGTTGGCGTGGAAGTTTGGAGAGAAGAGTATAAGCTCAGGTGTCATCCTCATCACTTGACCATGGTTCAAAAATTGCGAAATTCTTTGACAATAGCCCTCGTGTTGCTTTAAAGCAGAGATTCTCAACCTTCTTTTTCTTTACACTTTTAACAATTTCAAAATTTGGCAGCGTGATTACAATAAAATAAGTTTTAAAGACCTATCTATAATACATTTCCATCTATATACGGCCGAATGATTCGGTTCTGGATTTTATTATTTTTTTTCTCAGAATATAATTAATAAGTTTTAAAAATTTGTCGCCACACTTCAAGAATTTGGCGGCACACAAAACTGCCGCGCCACAGTGGTTGAAAATCACTGCTTTAGAGTGTGACTTTGATAAAAAAAATATACACACTTATTCTCAAAACAGTTTTTGCAGCCTTTTGCACTTTTAATTTCTTTTTAACCTCATTTTCAAATTTTCAGTTTAAATTTTGGAGATCAGTCATCTCATAAGCAATAGTAATTTTCTATAATCCTTTACCTTTTTCAAATATCTCACAGGCAATTTTCTGATGCATCCCTTATTTCGTTCTCACACGCATAAAAAAGATATTACTCCTACCACCAATATTAATTCATCGTTAAGGACTTGTGTAAAGAGACCTTGAACAGAGCATATAACATGTAGGCAAGAGCTGACCCGAAAGTTTTCTTCTAATTTCATAACAATACTTAGCTGAAAGTTAAAAAAACAATATAAATTTCAGCAGTTTGAGGGAATCTAACTTACAGTCCAGCCTCCGCCAGCTGTTTCCATGTCGCAATAAACTTCTATAGATTGACAATCAGCGGATCTACTTTTTGGCCAAATGGTATACACTCCGCTTTCAGTATTTCCATTCTCTAGAAGCTCTTCACAATCCATTGGTTTGGGGTGTTTTATACCTAGTTAAAAAGCACAAAACATATCTCCATTTCCATAAACATAGAGTGAATGTAACATCAAAAAACAACACGAATACATAGTGTCGTAAGCATTACAAACACATACGAAGAATAAATTTAAAATTAGTATATAATATAAAGTAACAAAGCAATATACACTGAAGTGCCCATAAATTAGGGATAGCAAGGGCTATGCAAATTATGTAGCGCTGCGCATCATTTATGCGCAAGTGTGGGTGCTGGGTAACTGCATATATAGCGCGTACTGTGGCTGTTTTAAATTAGATGTTGGAATTTCCAGTATGGGTAAACTGCCTGATTTAGACATCTACGATCGCGGACATATCGAAGGTGCTCAACGCATGGACCATTCAATATCCGAAATTGTCAGACAGCTAGGATTTTCAAGGCCGTTAGTGTCAAGAGAATACCAAGAATACATGGATGGTTGACAAAAAACTAGAGATCGGGCAAACTGCAAAAGACAATTACCCTTGACAGTGCGTGGTGAGAGACGGCTCAAGCGTATTGTACGTAGCCAGCAAAGCCAAACTTTTAGCTCAAGTTACCACCCAGTTGAATGACGGTGCCAGTCACATAGTCAGTAAATGGACTGTGAAACGCTCGTTTTCATCGTATGGGTTTCGGGAGCAGTACCATTGCTCAATAATCGCCATCGGGCTGCACGTCTTGCCTGGGCAAGAGAGCTCAGAGACTGGAGTGTAGAGGACTGGAAACGAGTAGCATGGAGTGGTGAGTCTCGATTCCAATTTCTTAACGCTGACGGGTGGCACAGAATATGGCTTCAGGATCATGAAGTCATGGATTCTGCATGCCAAGTTCGAACTGTACAAGGCATGGTGGATTAATCATGGTCTGGGGTGTTTTTTGTGGGAGCTGCTTGTAATCTTTGGTGCGTGTACCAACCTCCCTCAATGAAATTCGATACGTAGAGTTTCTAGGTGATCACCTCCATCCTTTTATGCTGTTCTGTTATCCTCACGGTAATGGAGTATTCCAGCCATACAACTGTACCTCTCAAAAGTCTCGGTTGGCTACTGGCTGGTTGGATGAGCATTCCTCTGACTTTTCTGGGATAAATTGGCCACCTAGAAGCCCAAATGTAAATCCAATTGAGCATCATTGGGATGTTTTGGAACAAGGCGTGAAAGGCCATTGCACGGCACCAAAGAACCGTACTGAATTATGGACAGCTTCAGCCAATATTTGGCAAGTCATTTCGGTGGAACGTTTCCAGAAAGTTGTTGATTGTATGCCTCGTCATTTTGCAACCGTTACCAAGGCCGGAGGTGGCCCAACTCTTTACTAGGTAGGTATTCCTAATTCAGTAGAACTTAAGTATATTAAAACAAAAACTATTTCCCCCGAAATGTATTTAAGCAGAAAAAATGAGGGAAATATGTTAATTTTCATTTCCATAACATATTGTGACATTTTATTCGAGTCAAATTGAAATAATACAGAAATTATTGTAATTTTATTCAGTGGGAAAAAGTTTTATGAATTTATTATGAGACATATTTTGTCACAATAGAGATTTAAGTGAATATGAAGTATTCACTTAAGTCTTATTCTTATTGTCTGAGCCCTAATGAGTTTTTTAAGAAATATCTTTGGTTTATAATTTTAGAGTAAGGTCTAAATATCTCCATGGGTTTTAATTGGCAAACATCTTCCTTCCGAATCTTGAATAGAGATGCGCTAAGAATGGGATTTTTAAAAATCTACTTCAAATGGAGGTTAAAAGAAGGGGGATAGATATTAAAAAAAATCCCGTTTTTGTACGATTAGACTCACAGACTTGAAATTTGGATAACATGTTTTTTCTTTTGAGTAGAGATTCTATGAAAAAAACCAGTTAAGCGGGCATATAATGGTTGGCTCATTATAAAAAAAGCTTATGAACTAAAAATGAATACAAGGTTTTATTTCTTACATTTGGGGGGCTCTGCTTTTGTTTGAACACCTCCAGTGATTTCTGCAAGACTAGCTTTGCTTATCACTTCTCTAATTCTTCCAAGTTTTGCCGCAGAAATCGAACTGATATCAAACGAAATCAGTAACATTACTGTCACCCAATTCAGTAATATCTTCATCCTTAATGTCTATATAGAAAAAAAAAATATCACTCATTTTAATATTAGCTTAAAGAATAAGGCCTAAATTCAAAATACAATTTGAGACAAGAAAAAGATACGAAAATCACTTTAGGTTTGTATGGTTACAAGGCAAGTATTTCTTTAAAAAATATGACCACGGTAGCCGAGTGGACATAGTTGAGGACTTGTGCGCAATCTTGTTGAGACGAGGGTTTGAGTCTTGGTGCCTACCGTGTAGATAGGCTGATGAAATATTTGCTGTTAAACCTGTCAAGGCTCAAAGTCTTCTCATTGGCGTGGTATGGAAGTTTGGAGAGTGGGAGGCCTGTTAAGGGCTCTAAAGACTCTTAAATTACAAATTTTTCAATTTTTGGGAAAAAAATATATGTTAAAGCCTCAACATTTCTGAGCATTTTGATGCCAAATATTTGTTGATACTGTAAAAATTTTCGAAGTTATTGAGAAATAACTAGTGAAATTTAAGCAAAAACCCTATTTCTTTCGTATCTTTAACTTCATTTTTTCTCAAAACAATAAATTTTAGTTTGCGTGCCGGATTTCTCAGGAAAAATTTATGATATCAATTTGAAATTTCATATACGTGTTAAAAATAAGGCTCTTCATAACTTCTACTACAATTTTCAAAAAAAGAAAAATTAATAAATTTTTTTTAATTTGAGTTTTAGTTTATTTTTTTCTTAAAATTTTAAAATTTTCGTTAGAATTGTATTTAAAAATATTTTTCTCTGAATTTCTTAAAACGTATAACTTTGAAAGTGAACATTTTTATACCAAGTAAAATTAATTTTGTTAATTTTGAACAAATTTTGTACTTCAGATTCCTGCGTGGTGTAAAATACTAATTTTCATACTTTTGAAAAATTGCCCAATTTTTATTTCCTCATAATTTTTTCTCAAATTCTCTGAAGATTTGAGAAATAATGTAAATATATATGATTATCATGTGATAAAAATTTCAAATGGTTGTTTTGTTTTATTGCTAAGTAACATTGATTTGAAGAAGGATATTTTTTTCTAGTGCACAGATATATGTTAAGGGTCCTGAGACGCCTTAAGTTATCTTCCTTTTAACTTGACAGAAATTTAAAATTACATGTCCACCACCGATTTCCCTAATATATCTACATAGAAGAAAGTCAGTAAAAAATCAAGATATAGAAACTTTCTTTGCATGTGTTCTTTAAAAAACCTAAATTAAAATTTCAATTAAATGTTTAATATAGGAAGCAAAATATGTGGTTCTTGTTGTATTGGGTGAGTGCAAAGAGTTCTACGCATTATTTTACACAAAACAAAGAAACGAACAATGAACATTATGTATGACTGTGCATAATCCTCATTGCTATCTCTGAGAAATCCCATTGCCATCTTCCGGGTTAGAGATGAATCCCCCGAAACAGTAAAATTACGGCGATTTCGGGTCAAAAAATCTTGAATGCATTTTTCAGTGTCACGTCACGGTGAACGTAGGTGTCTGGGGGTTCGAGTAAAGATGTGACAGATCTATACGCGGTTCTACTAATATCTTTTTTAGCTCTTTAATCAAAATATTTATTTCAACCAACTTTCATCGAGAAACCAAACGTGATTTATGTAAATGAGGTATTTTATGTAATTTCGGTTTTCGCGAGTTGGCAAGAGAGTGAAGTAAAAGGTTAAGTTGAGTGAAGTAAAGTGAAGGAAAGAAAGGGAGCAAGTGATCTGTTGAAGCGTTGTTGTTGACAAGCTGAAATCGATACGTTTAAGGTGCGCAAGTAGGAGTGAACTTTAAGTTCAAGAATTAGTAAAAGGATTGCAGAGCGTGGAACCTATGCCAATGAACAAGCCAAAGATAGTGCCTGCAAGTTACAGTGTAGGATCCGCTACATTAAAGGCTCTGGTACTGTATTCTTAATTAAGTAGAAGATATTTATTAGTGTGCGACGTAGTTGTATTTGAGCGCATTTAAGCTGTCTTAGATTCATTTGAGGGTCTGCAATAGTATCCTCATATTAAAGTATCTCACCTCTCACTCTACCATAGTTCATGTACCTTAATTAGAATTGTATTATGTCTGATCGATAATTGTTAATAAGAATCAATAAATTACTTAGTTTGGAAATAATGTCTGTGGATTATTCTGTTCCTCCTACACATCTTGCCGGGTTTACAGGTACACAAGAGGGTTCGGATGTAAGGAGTAACCAGGGTTACCACAAAAAGATCAGCCATTGTGATACTAACGCACTTTTATAGGTTATTTCACTTAATAACTCTAGACAACTTAAGAGAAAAATGCACTTACAACACTAAACCTGAGAAGCAATCAAATTTAATCAATTTCAATATCATAGAAATGAGAACACTTATCTTGATCTTTGAGTGCCCTTATCTCCACTACTTGGATAATCTTTGGATATCTTCCAACTTAACTGAACTATACGTCTTCCGGTCATTATCTTACGTTTCTATATTTCTTTTAAACCATCAACGTGCCTACTCTACTGCTAAAACTTTAGGTATCCGACAACCCTAAAATTGTTAATTTTGCCAAAAATTGACAAATTTTTTTGTACTTTTATTTTATGGGCCATCTTATTAGCTTTATATAAATACCAAGTTTATCATTTTCCGTTCACTAGAACAAGAGCTACAAGTGTTTTAGTAAAAACAGATGCCATAATTTTAACCAAGATGTCATACATTAAAACGCGTTTTACTCGAAATGTGATTTTTTTAAAATAATCAAACGGGACCAGCGATTGCTCAAAAAGCTTTGAAAATAATGAGCTTAAATTTTTTGTGTAAGTTCTGCATAATAGTAGGATTGTTTTAACTTTCAGATTTATCAATCACTGTTTTATTACAAAATTGACAGTCCCTTATGTGAATATAATCACTGTTTTTTTTAAGCAATTTCATATAACAACTGAGATTAAGTGCTCTGGTTTTTGTAAAAAAGAGAATATCTCTTATTCTGAAGGTCATTTAAAAATGAATAATATAGCAACACATTAAATGGAAAAAATTAAAAATTTGTTCATAAAGTTTTGGTAGGGAATGGACCGCGTTTATGCTACTTTTTGTCAATTTTTACCTATTTTTTTCCCATTTTAGTAATAATAATTTCTTTTTCTCATCTTAATTTTAGCACGTTTTTCTTAAAATGCACTAAACAAATCTAAAAATAATAAAAAAATCCCCATATCTCCTTTTTTTTAAAAAAAAAAGTTGCTCAGCCAGTCGATACCTTAAATAGAAGTTCTAATTTACATAAACCCCGTCTTCTTCATAGAAAGCGTTTTTCAAATGAAATCACAGTTAAAAAGATTATTTTACTGGAGATTATTATTAGCAGAATCGCGGAAAGACCCGTTACAAATGTATCAAGATCATCAAAGATTTTCTAGCTCAAGGAATTGTTCAACGCATAAAATAGGTGATAGTCAGTTGGTGCCAAGTCAGGAGAATAGGGGGGAAGTAAACCCTCTCAATCAAAGCCCACTAACTTACTGCTAGTGATAATAGCAGCACTTTTAGGTCATAAGTAAAAATTATTTATGCTCAGAATGTTTTTTTTTTGGCAACAAGGAAAATTATAAATTTATTTTTTTATTTCTTAGCATTTTATATAATTAGGTTTTTTCATTATCACCGTAAAGACTTCATTAACAATCCTGTGAGTCAGGGGTACTCAACATTTTTTTCTGTTGGGCCGCATACAATTGTTAGCTATTTCATGCGAGCCACATACATATGATGGCTATTTCAAGCAAACCGCAACATGAGGATTCATGAAGGTGGGGGGGGGAGAAGTGTTTTAAAACAGAGATAACAAAGAAAATTTAAAATGTGGATATTGATCAGAATATTAAAACTCATGTTTTGGTTTATTTTAATTATTCTTTTTCATATTTTTTATTTTTGTCACTGAATTTTTCTAAATTGGAATCATTTGAAAATCACTCTTTCACAATTTCTGCATCAGTAAATGGTTTCATATGATTACCAATGATATAACAAATTTCATACGGTGGCTTTGTTATCGCTGTGACATTACCACCGACAAAACACTTTTTTGCTGATTATTCAAGAAAGCCTATTTATAATCTCTTGAAAGAGATCTTCAAGGAAAAGTGTCATCGAACGATTCCTGTTTATTGGTATTTTTTAAATACACTTTCGTGACAAATCAAACAATTACTGAAGCATGGTTGCTTTTCACTACAAAATAGTCAACTTCCCAATCGTCTTGAAACAGTCTACTTTCTTCCAATATTTTTCGCTTGCAAGATATGAAACTTTATTAAAAATTAGTTCCACTCATAAAATGATCACTACTCAGAAAAAAATTATCAATTTGCACCCATACGACATCGACAGAAAAACTGATATATTTCATTTTTTAACAAAGAATTTTCCACCAAATTTTCATAAATAAATGAATTTCTCAAAGCATTGGGCCATGACCGGCCACTTAAAAAGGCCCGGTGGGCCGCAGGTTGAGTATCGCTCCTTTAAGTGATCGTTTAATTTTTTTTTCATTTGGCCCTTCTTCTTGCTAGATTTTTTAACAAGTAAATTTAATACATTTAAAATTATTTTTGACGTATACAGTCAGAAAAGTCACCCTAGAATCTTTACAAACATTCAAACAATGTTAAATTATGGCCATAAACTTCATTCAGTTAAGTACATTCATCTTCATTTTTTTACGTGAACTTAATAATTTGCAGTGACATGGCGTAGTTTTGGATGGCAAAATAAATGAAGTTTTGAATTCCGATATAGGTGTTTTAGCCTAAGTTTGAAAAAAGGAAATTCAAAAAGAAAAAACTTGATTTCAATTTTTAAAAAAATTATTTAACAAGTAGCAATTTGTCAAAATGTAATATTTAAATGTCGTCTTATTTTCTTGTTTTCCTAAAAGTGTAGTCTTAAGCAATCAAGTAATCAAATTCAATTTTTACAGTGTTTTTTTAAAATTTTATTATTTATATTAGGATAACTTTAATAGTCTCCCTTTTTATACTAAAATGAATTTAAATGTTGACATTCTATACTTTAAGGGTAATATGTCAAAATCAAGACAAAATTAACAAAACACGTAAGCAAAAAGACCTTATACATTTCTGAAACATTTCGTTACATATACAAGATAAATATAACTCAATTCTTTCTCTAAACTATCAGTAAAATCTTGTTTTAAATTTTAGATATTAATTTTTCAAAAATGTAATGAATTTAGAGCTTTTTTTAAAAAACTATACGCTAGTAAACTTTCACTTCAATAAAGCTCCATTGAAAAGTATTTATCTTTTTCTTATTTATTAAGGTATCACACTACCTTAAAATTGTAAATTTCGCCAAACATTGACAAATTTTTTTATGCATTTATTTTATAGGCCATCTTATTAGCTTAATAAAATACCGTTTATTATGTTCCCTTCACTAGAACAAAGACTGCAAGGGTTTTAGTAAAAGCAGATGCCACTACTTAAGCAGAATGTCATGCTGCAAAATGCGTTTTACTTGAAACGTGGTTTTTAGAAAATGCTCAAACGGGGACAGTGTTTACTCAAAAAGTTTTAAAAATAATTAACTAAATTTTTTTCAGTATGTTTTGTATAGTAACAGAAGTATTTTTTTAACCTTCAAATTTATCAATTCCTGTTTTATTACAAAATTTGCAGTACCTTATGTGAATATAATAACTCTTTTATTAAGCAATTTCATGTAAGAACTGCGATTAAGTGCTGTAGTTTTTGTAAAAGTTAAAATTTCTCTTATCCCGAAGGTCATTTCAAAAATGAATAGCAAAGCAACACAGCAAAATTAAAAATTTGTTTATAAACTTTTTGTACAGAATGGGCCCTATTTCCGAATTTTTTTGTACATTTTTACCAATTTTTTCCCATTTTATTAATAATTATTTCTTTTTATCTTCTTAATTTTTACAAATTTTTTTTAAATGTGCTAAATAAATCTAAAGACCACTAAAGAAAAAATACTCATATCTCCATTTTTAAAAAAAAAAGTTATCGCAAGTAGTCGGAGACCTTAATGCTCTTTTCTAACTTGTATATTAACATAGTGAATACATAGTTAATATTATGGAAATGATTAATATCTAATGATAATAATCTTCATGACATCTGAAATGTATAGAGGATTACATTTATTTTTGATCATTAGATTGCATTCTAAGTAATTAACAATATTTAGGGCTTTTGTTTATTAGCAATACCTTTTCTAAGCTTAAGACGTATTTTTAAACATTTTTATGCATTTGAAAAACTACATATGTATCAATAAAATAGACATAAACATAGTATTAAACAGGAGAGAAAAAACTATATAATTATACAGAATCTTTTTTTTTCTTTCTAATGCATAGCACTGTTTCCCAGATGAATAAAACAGTTTGTATCTTATACGATGATAACATAAAAGTCACACGAACCCAAACTAACAGCTTGATATTAGCCTCATTGTGTTGGAAGATCTACTTGGCGAACTATTGCGAATAACCTAAATGCCAATATAAGAAACCCAATAATCCTGCATGCTAATGTGTTATTTAATCAAACGGTAACATATATTATATATTATATATATTCCAACACTTTCAATTTTTTCTAGAGATATGATTCTATTTTCAAATCATGTGAAAGGCAATTCACAAAGGATATTCATTGATATGATGATTGTTTAACTGAATATGGAATAATATTTGTTTTTGATTATACTCACATGTCTGTTCTGCTTAGTTCGGAGGTGCGAATGAAGACATACAAGAAAAATTTGTGAGTCCAGCGTCCTTATTTTTAGATTTTATGAAATGATTAAATCCAGGTGCATCAGAAGGTAGGCTTTCTGTTGCTGATATCAAATCATTTGTTTACCTATCGCTTCAACACATATCTGAAAATTTAGTTTTCGAAACAAATGATAAAATTCCAGACATGATAAAAAGTCTTGAAAGATGTTAAGTGTAAAAGTTAAGTAGGTTAGAAAATGTTGAAATGTTTAAGTAGGGAGATAAACATTTTAATATCTAATTAAAGTAGTAATCTTTTAGAGTACTGCTGGAGCTGATCAATCTTTTTTAAAAATTTCTCTGGGAATTTTTTCGTTTATATGTTTTTGATGGAATCAACTCCAGATGTTCATAATAGTTACAGATAAACTCGATGAAGCGTTTATCTATTGTTACTTTTAAAATCCATGATAGACGTCATTGATTAAGGGGACACAGTACGATTCAATTGATAAAAATCGGTCAAAAAATCAAATTTAATTGTTTTTGCCAAAATTATTTGCCATATATTTTTCTATAACCTCACAAAATTTGAAAGCTCTAAACATAAAAAACGTGAAATTATGATAGTTTTAACGTTCGTTTTTCTTCACATCCCTATGGAAAATCAAAACTTTAAACTTACTTATCTCAGAAAAATAAAATAACTAGTTTGTCTTCCTTTAAAATGCTAAGGCTTTTTTCTATTGTGCCTAATGCTTTGAATTTTTTTAACATATTGCTAATAGTTCATGTAACAAAAATTGGTATGCATTTTTGAATAAAAGCAATACTTATTTTTTAAAAAATAATTGAACTCAGAATTTATATATTTTTTAAGGAATTTTCAATAAGCATTCATAAAAAGAAGAATTGTACGAATACCAATCACGTTATCGCAAAACCCATACCAACTTTTGTTATGCATAGTTTGACGCACTTGTAAATCAAATTTCATGCGTGTACGTAAATTATTGTAGGAGGTGTAGCATTTTAAAATAACGTCACAAATTGTAAGTTTTTTACTTAAAAAGTTAAATGACTAGCTTTTTATGAAATTTTGAGCACAAAATCTGTTTTACATAGTATACACACATAGGAGGCAACCAAAAAAATTTTGAAAATCCTTAAATTAAAAATTTTTGCGTAAATCGTACCATGTCCCCTTAATTAATTTATTATATTTCATGAAAATGTTCTAAAGTGTGAAGAGTTAACCCTCTCGCTGCGCGCGATTCCACTTGGAATGTAAATGTAGCAAAATTTGCGCTACCCACGATTTCCGCGAGTATGCAGTTTTTTGACTATTTAACTGTGCAACCCGTGCTGTTTCTGTTTTCATTTATGTGTTTATGTTCATATATTTTTATGGTCTAATTCTATATTTTAAAATAAAAACTCTTTTATACAAAATTTTTTTGAACATTTTAACTCTAAAATGTAGTTTTAATACCTAGATTTGAAATACTCAACAAAAAATACGCAATTTTTTAATCTACTTTGACCAAATGACTAAGCAGCGAGATCGTTAAAGTGGAATTATACCTCAGTATCTAAATTTTCGATAAATAATTTTTGTGACAGTTTTTCTTGCAGATCTTGGATGACTTCATTTATTGATATAATATGAAAAATCTCAATCGAAGTTCATTTGATCCTTGCAAAACATTTTAAAAAATCAGTGTGAGGGAATGAGAAAAAGAGCTCGTGACCTTTATTTTCCGGTGACAATTAATAGAGGTCACATCGCCATCTTTTGCAAGTTTTTTAAAAAAAATTATAGTAGTACCAATGATATCTGTGCTTCTTTAAGAATATCTTATTTCAAGTTGATCTTCTTATTCTGTGTATTGATTTATTTTAAAGAAATAAACCATTTTTTCAATTCCTACTATTAGCCCATTCTCTCCCTATATATATATATATATATATATATATATCTTGTTCAAATTTTCAATCGTTTATAAAATACTTTCTATTCATCCATTCAAAGTAGAAATTGACTTAAAAAAAGTTTTTTATATTACTTGTTTTAAAATTTATTTAATGAAACCTTTACTACATTAGTGATTATTTATGTACTATGTATTCGTTTTAATATGCTAAGAGAAAGATATACCATACATTACTATATCAAATATTTCTAACGTGTTAATTTCTTTTCCACAGAATGTTATATTTTACGCTAATGTCTAAAGGAATGGGGAGTATATCTAGACTACAGTTCATGATCTTCACAATATTGTAGAGAATATTCATGAAACAAAAGGATACAAGAAACCCTTTCTTATATTGAGTTGAATAAACTCAAATAACAAAAGTATATCCTTTAAGAAAAACTCTCAGATATCTTTGAACTATTGATCAGAATATAACACATCAATTTTTTTTATACCGATAAAGAATCAGACATTTGTTTATCATCTTCGTTGAACTCTCCTAAAAAATTATCTATCCCACAGATGGAATTCTCTTCACATGATAAAATTGTTACATTTTCTACATTGATAATGTTTTTTTTTTAGAATTATGAAAAATATAATAAAAAAATTCGAGTTTTTTTCAATGGAGGCTTAAATTAACATTATTGCAAGATTGGCTCAAAAATTAAAGAACTAGAGATAATGTAAAATCACCTTCCCTTCCCCCCCCCCCTTTTTTTTACAAAAGTTGAAATATTTCTAGGTTTTGATGAAAAGAGATATTTACTATTTAATGCATTATTTAAAAGAATATATTCCCGTTGCCCCATAATAATAGCAGCAGTTGATGAATTTGATTTGCCCCATAATAATACTTGCAAAAGAAAATAAAGGCAGAATGTAACAATTATTGCAAAGGAAATCGATAATAAATTAAACAGAAAAATTAAAAAAATATATATTACTCTTAGTTTTTATTCTGAGAGTTCCTTGATTTTTCAACAATTTCTTTACAGCATTTTAAGCTTGTAGATCGTATTCCTTTGCTGCGAATATTTGCTTTCCTTACTTGCAGGAGCATAAAATTATTGCTTTTTATTGCTTCCAGCATAAATTTTGAAATAACAGAAACGTATTATCCAGTATTTCTAAAGAAATACTATCAAAAGCTGTGTTTATTGCTACTATCAATTTATCAATATTGTTGGGAGAGGGTTGGTATTTTAGTGAAACGTTACAAAAACTGGCTAAATTTTGAAAGTATATAAGGTTTTAAATTTGTTCTTGGATAAAAGCAAACATCAAAAACAAAGGCGAAATTAAAATTATTAGAAAACATGCTACTATGATTACATTTATGATGACTTGACTTGATTCACATGGCAGCATCAAACTGAAATTGCTTAAAGTCTATTTTATTATAATTACACTTTTCTGAAGCATTTTTGTTATAAAGCAAATTCAAATTATTTATTTAAAAAGCTTGATTCTAAAGTTTATATTTTGTTTTTCAATTTCAATAGTTCCTAATTCATAATAAAAGTAACTTCTCACTAAGTGTTTGGGTAAACACGTGTTTAAGTCAGGCAAAGCTATAACCTTAACTTTTTGTTTCAAAATTGTGGTTTATAATTACATTCATGACTTCATTCAAGATTTTCTACTTTAAAGGAAATGTTAATTATTTTAGAGTTCTATTTGATATTTGAATTCAGTTAAAATAATGAGTTAGAACTACTGAAACTATCACAATGAGCATGGGGTGTTAGCGTTTAATATATGCCATCTGGTTTGACAAAAGTAATTTTTAAAAGATTCATACTTATAAATAAACATGTGTTGAAATTCAATTAAGTTTTTGAACATATTTTAAATTCTTTCAATTCTTATCTATTTCTGGAAACTTTGTGAAATATTAAAAATGTACTGTTATCAAAAGAGAGGCGGGATTCTGAAAAATATTCTGGGCAACTTTCGCAATTCTCATGGCAACTACACTCATGTCCATAAATTAAGGATAATGAAGTTCAGGCAAAGAAAGAGACATAAGCAAAACAAATTTGACTTCTTTGTAAAGTCTATTTATTAAACAAAAAGTAAAGAGCAAAAAAGATGCTATATGTTTGACATAATTAATAAAAATTGCGATTTTTACTCCCTGGAGCAAATTTCAAAAAAGAACCTATTTACAAAAAAACAGTACAACATGGTTAGTATGATGGTTAATACGCGGTATGTCTCCCTGACGATGCAATACAAGCCTTAAAACGCCTACGCATGCTGAGTATCAAATTATCAATCTGATCTTGGGAATATTACACCACTCATCAAGCAATGCCCTCCGAAGTTCCGGTAGACAGGTGGGAGGGGGTTGACGGGCTGCAATTCGTCGGCCAAGCATATCCCACGCATGCTCTATTGGATTCAAGTCCGGTGAGTATGCTGGCCAATCCATACGGGTGATATCCTCCGATTGAAGCATTCGTCTACAATGTTTGCACGGTGAGGACGGGCGTTGTCATCCATAAACAGAAATTCAGCACCATGGCACCCAGAAACAAACGTACATGTTGTTCTAGAATGACATCCCGATAGATGTGGCTTGTCATCGTTACACTCTGAACATGCAGGTCAGTTCTGAAACCAAGAATAATTCCTCCCCAAACAAGCCATCCTGTACCACCGTAACGGTGTCGTTTAATGGTGTTCTCTTGGTGGTAACGGGTACCTGGCGCTCTCCATATGAAAGTCCGGCGAGAAACAGACTGCAAACTAAACCTGGATTCGTCGGAAAACATCACACAAGACCACTGTTGCGGTGTCCACAATGCATGCTCTCTACTCCAGGTTAATCGCAGGCGACAGTGAGTTGCGGTAAGAGGAACACATCTGACAGGCCTACGATCATATAGACCAATGTGCTCTAAGCGTCTGTACACGGTCTGCCTTGAAACTGTCATACCGGTAGCTGAAGAGAGCTCACGAGATAGGTCTGATGCTGTGCTCCGTCTGTTTCTTTTGGCAGTAACTGCCAAATACCGGTCCTCATTTGGCGTTGTAACTCGGGGGTGACCTGAGCTGTAACATCTACTCACATTACCATCATCTTGGAATCGTTGCCAAAGCCTGGAAATGACATTGTGGGCGATTCCAAGTTCCTCGGATACTTCCAGCTGGGTACATTCATATTCCAATCGTCCGATAATTCTACCACGTAAAAAATCATCCAAATGCTTCCTTTGTGCCATAACTATGCGGTTATTGCACTGAAAGGCTTTTAAAGCGCTTGTGAACAATTTTACTTCTTTGCCACCGTTCCTTATATACCCCTCTCTTACACTCTTGTCATTGTGACGTACTATCCGCGCCATCTGGTGGTTTCCTGTAATTTGCATTTTCTTCTTCAAGATGTGTGTAATAATTCTACAGGGGAAATTTGTATTTTAGAGTTCAGTTTCTGTGTGATTCTGAATTAGCCTTAATTTATGGACATGAGTGTAGATAAACTTGAGAGCACTGTTAATTCTTCAAAAGGAGCTAATTTTTGATGTTATAATTTATTGGTTGACGAACTTAATATAATGGGTGATTCATAAAGAAGTATACACATTTCTAATGCTGGGAAATAATAACATTCAAAGACCCGTACCACCTCAGTGAGCAGAAAAAGGTAGATTTATACTTAGAGTTTGTGTGTCATCCCTGACGGAAGTTACACTGGCAATAGCCACATTGCAACACGTACAAGAATCTCTTAAGACAGTGCGACCCAATATTCAATCATAATTTTCATCGCGCCCCCACCATACAATAACAATGTATTGAATTCAATAATACAAGGGGTGATCAAATGAAAAGGTACGAAACGACACGGTGGGTACAAATATAGACTTTATTCAAAATATACACCATAGGCCTGAGCACAACGATCCCACTGATGAACAAGCTGCAGGATTCCTTGTTCCCAGAATTCCTGTGGCTGTGACGAGACCCAGCCCTTCACAGTGTCCTTGAGTACGTCGTCCGAGTTGAAGCGATTTCCTTTCAGGTGTTTCTTTAGTGGACCAAACACATGGAAATCGCAGGGTGACATGTCCGGACTGTAGGACGGATTGTCCAACGTCTCCCATTGGAACTTGTCCAGTTCCATTTGTGTTCCATTTGACTCTGGAGACGTGTGGGACGCGCATTATCATGGAGCAGAACCACACCCTCCGTGAGCAGCCCCGGTCTTTTGTTCTTGATGGACCTGCGTAGGCGTCGGAGTGTCTCACAGTACACATCGGAGTTAATGATTTTTCTGTGCTCGAGTAATTCTGTGCTCGCATCATTTGGACGCCGCTTTTTTGTAAGAGCCTTTGCTCTCTCTCCTGCGCATGCGGGCCCCCGCGCATGATCCGATCCCAGTCAGAGTCTCCAATGGCATCCCGAGATGTCTCGCTACATTCTCCCTTGGCGGAATATGCAAATATTTAACTGTTTCATTTTTATGTCGTTTCGTACCTTTTCATTTGATCACCCCTTGTATTATACTTTATCGGAGGTTTGAACTCGGTACCTCCTGTGATCGAACAGTGATCACTCCTGTCCGGAGGCTGTTACTGGCTTATTTAGATTTCGCCACAGTACTCCCCCACCAGTGAGTCGGTGGATAGGCGAACGAACGATATATTTGTTGTTATGGCGAGCGTAGGAGTTGCTACTATTGCGTCAAGTGAGTTTTGACGACTTTGCTGCGCCAAGTGGGTCTAGCGACTTTTGCTGCGCAAAGTGAGTCTGGCGACTTTGCTGCGTCGAGAGGGTTTGACGACTTTGCTTGCTCTTCTTGCTGGTAGATGGTGCCATGACACATCAGAAGATTTTGCGTTTTTCTTTTCAGCCGAGGTCACCAATATCGGAGGTTTGAACTCGGTACCTTCCGATTCGTAAGCGCGTAACTTACCGCTAGACAAAAGTGATCACTCCTGTCCGGAGGCTGTTACTGGCTTATTTAGATTTCGCCACAACTTTGATACTAAAGCTACAATACGACTTTAACCTCTTAAGTTGTGGTAACATTCGGTTACCCCTTACATCTGAACCCACTTGTCTACTTGCAAATCCGGATAGATGTGTAGGATGAACTAAATAGTCCACAGACATTATTTCCAATCTAATTTGCTTTATTAATTCTTATTAACAATTATTAAACAAACACAATTTTAATTAAGGTATATTAATTATGGTAGAGTGCAGAGGTGAGATTCGATAACTTGGGGATATTACTACAGGCCCTCAACTGAGTCTAAGACAGCTTAAATACGCTCAATTATAACTACATCACACTCGAATAACTAGCTTCTACTTATTCAAATGTACAGTACCTGAACCTTCAAAGCATCTGATCCTATACCGGAAACTTTCAGGCACTCTCTTTGATCAAATGACGACGGCTCCACGCTCTGGAATCTTTAACTAATTCTCAAACTTATGATACTCCTATTTCCCCACTTTCAACGTATCCACTTCAGCGTGTCAAGAACTCTCTTTCTTCTTCTTCACTTCATTTCTTACTTTCTTTTTCTCTTTCTTATTCCAACTCGCGAAAACACAATTAATATAATATTTACATAAATCACGTTCTCTTTCTCGATGAAAGTTGGTTGAATTAAATATTTTGCTTAAAGAAATGAGGAGATATTAGTGGAACCGCATATAGATCCATCACATAGTTCCACAGGCGTATATAAACGTCTCACTCAGCAAAAGCGTTAATTGCACCTAACGTATATTTAAGTCTTTCCGAAGTACGATCTTTTCGGTGCACTGGTATCCATAAAATAATTCCGAAGGCATTGGAATGTAATAAAAGGACTTGTCAGTGTTTACGAAGGATTTGCTTATTTATTCCTTTTCTCCCCCCTTTCAATACACTCCTACGTGGAAGATGGTACAATTGGGGAGCGAATCATATAACTTTTCATCGGCAGTTACTAGATTCATTATAAATCGTATAAATTATCCGTATAAGTGTTAATTTTTGTATATAATTTTATGTACGACAAGCCTATGGGGTCAGTGGTAATTATTAATTTTGTTCTTAAATTAATTATAAAATTAAGTTCTTAACTTAATTAATTATAAAATACATTGTGCAGTACTGATACATTTATAAATGTATTATATCAGTGTAAATGTGTATTTTATTCTTTATTATGTCAAAATGTATTTTGCTTGTTTACTGTCAGTAAATTAATAATTTTTTTAAGTAATATTTTGTTTTCAACTTTTCAATATGTGTGCGCCCCCCTCGTAGAGTTATCACGCCCCTTGGGGGGCGCGCCCCACAGTTTGAGAAACGCTGACTTACCCCAATAATGTTTTATATCAAAGGGAGAAACTTCTAAAACCATTAGTTGAAAATTATAAATGGGGTTTGATTTTGAAATCATTCAAAATAAATTCTTTAAGTGTTCTCGTTGTTCTAACTCAAATTCGTCTGGAAATTTCTTCGCATTTTACTCAAACAATGATTATTTCCAATTTCACATAATGAATTTATACTCAAAATTCAAATTTTAATATCCTTTACTTTATCTCGTATTTTTAATGGAATTTTAGAAAATCGTTTTTAACTTACTGGATAACATATGAAAAACGTACAAACATCAGACAGTATTTTTTAAAATTTGATACAGGTTTGAGCATTAGAAATGTTTAATCCTGAGAATTCCAAAAGTTTTTTTCACTTTTTTTCCCCGATTGACTAAGAATTGTTATGACGAATAGAATTATTTGATTTAAAAAAATTAATATAGGCTTCAAAAAATTTGTATAAGTAAAACCAAAAAAAAGGTAAAGAATTTAGGGGGTTAATGTATGTACCCTGATTAACTATCGAGTTACTTCGTATATTTTGTTAATAAATCAAAAGTAAAAATTAGTTAGTCATTATATTCAATCATTTATCTGTGATTATAATTTAATGGGGCTATCTTAATTTTTAATTTCCACTAACGCTTTGTATACGTATTTTTTTCTCGAAATTCGATTTAAATAAATTAAAATTTTGGGAAATGCTTTGTATCATCTAATTTCACAACACGATTTTTGACTCATTTCAAAATTAAAAATTTCTAGTTCAAGTAAAAAAATTCAATTCAATGTGTAAAAACAATTTTTTTAATGAAGAAAACTTAAATTGAGCTAACTTGAACACACTTGTTTAAATTATTTTCACAAGGTACGATTTTATTCTATCATTTTTCCATTACGAAGTCTTTGAATAAGTTTTTCAAATTTTCTTCTTAAAATTTAAGCAAATCGTTTGATGGTTTTCTTTGTATTTGTTCCTTAAATTTGAATCGGGAAAAAAAGTTAAAAACAATATATTCAAAGAACTTTTAATGTAATTAAATTCAATGCAAATTAATTAACATTACTTTTATCAATTTGACTCAAATTCTATTATTTAATGGAAGGTTTTCTAAAAATTTAAAAAATTCGTCATCCATTTTTCTTGAATATTACTTGAAAAAATGTAACATGTATGGAAATCTATCTTCTCCGTCTCCCTTTTTCAAAATCACTGAAGATCAATTTACATATTAGCATATTATTTCAGCTTGAAAATTGTCTTAAGGGATGTTCTGTCTATGTTTAATTTATATCGAGGGTGAAAAAAGATACTTCAATGATTTTCAGTAATGGTGAAAATTGTGAACCAAGAATTTCACAAGTTGTTGTTAAACACTAACTTTCTTTGTAAAAAAGTATCATTTTCATCTTTTACTTTTAGTACCTTAGATATCTACATTGTTTCTGCTTTGTTACTTCTTACAAACATGCTACTTTTGATGCTTAAAATTTATTTTTATGTAAAATATTTACATTATGCATGAAAAGATTCAATTATTAAATAACATGTATCGTATTTTTCGGACCGTAAAACGTCCTGGAATATCTTACAAGGGTACATACTTGCCGTCTGTCAGGCTTTGGGCATCTTAGAGCCCTAGGCCCCCTCCGCGATACATGCGCTGCTGGGAAAGTAAACATTTGAAAGTTTACTTTCAAATGTTTAATATATTTTCTTTTACAGGATTGCATTTTTTTATTTTATATTTTCAAATTTATAATTTTTGACCCTTCCCACCTTATTACTTACATTTCTTTTATCTACTTTTCTTAAATTTTCAGTTCTCTATGGCTTTGTTTTATTCATCAACTTATTATTTTTTAAGTATTGTTGTTATAACTGCTATTATCTTATCATTGTTATTATATTTCCTTTATTTAGTTTTAAATTTATTATTCTTATATAAAAATATTACACATTCTACACTCTCTCTGATATAAATAATTCTTATATAATTTCTTCCTTAAGCTCCGTAGATATACCTTGGGAGATGATACTGGAAAGAGAGGGAATTTGAACATTATTTCTCCATATTCAAATAAAAAATATTTTTACAGGAGTACTGTTTTAAATACTATTTTGAGTCGTTGATGAACTACTACTCCTAATTTGTGCAAAAATAGGGAGCAACGTGTCCTTGAAATGCTCTAATGATCTTCGTCATTTATTCGATCCCTTTACTCGTCAGTGTATTCCATCTTTTTTTTTCCTTTCCTATATTTACATAACTTGGGAAATATCACAGGTACATGCTTTCTTTTTGTAAATTAGTTAGTGAGTATTAGCTCAGCTTTGCCAAATATAAGCCTTGTGTCAATAAAACTAACAAAGCAAATAAACTTGTTATAACATGTTTTTAAAAAATATGCTTTTGAAAATGAATACTTTTATTTATGTTTTTTTTAATTACGAATTC
The DNA here is from genome assembly GCA_019973975.1 of Trichonephila clavata. Lineage (NCBI taxonomy): Eukaryota > Metazoa > Arthropoda > Arachnida > Araneae > Nephilidae > Trichonephila > Trichonephila clavata. Next base: position 2,514 of record BMAO01022279.1, on the reverse strand, counting down.
TTCATTATTCCATAAACTATGAGATCCTCTCTCACTCAAGAGGGAGCTTTAACGAAAAGTTTGTGGACTTAGCTTTTTCATAAATTGTAATGTTTTATTAAACGTCAAATTAATGCTAAAATATTTTGTTAATTAAATTTTTTGTTGTTTAATTACTTTTCCATACATTTTTAAAAAAGTTACTGTAAGAAAAGTTTTCGATACCTCATTTTGAAAACAGATATTGAACAAAACCTTTTAACCCCTCAAAAGTAAAAAAGTTAACCCTGATTAATTAAGCAAGCCATGATGTTAAGCTATTTTAAAAATATCTTTCAAAAAAGCCTAATCTCTTATTATTAATTAGTATTTAAATTTAATTTCTAAGAAAAATAACTCAAAATTAGGTCGGTTTTATCTAACTGAACTATCCGGATTACTTAAGAAATGATTGACACCTTAATAAAGACTGCAATTCAATGCAAAATTTTGCTTTTTCCACTCAACTAAGCTACAGAGAATACATTATTTATTCCTTTCAATTTGCATATTAAACATTGATTCACATTAAAGTTCTGATTTAAATGAATAATATTCAGTGTGTTGTGTTGTTTTTTCCCCTACACATTTAATTTTTGTCCTATTTATAAAAAGGAAAAATCACGAGGGATTTAAATATTTAAAATTTTTTTAGCTGTATGTTTATTTTTTAGTATTGTAGAAGCCTTTGATTTGCATATCAATTATTTCCTCCCAATTATACCATTTTTAAATGCATATTCATAAATCATGCCACAGCATAAATTTACAATGAACCAACAAATGCAGCTTTGTTGAACTTAAAAATTGAAGCTTCAAATGAACAAATAAATTGCGTATTATTAAAATAATAAATCGAATATAATGAATTCATGATTGAATGAATTCCTTTTCAAGTTATTTGAACATAACAACACACATTATATAAGTAGGTATAATTTCTAAGTCTTTCTCTTTCACTTTAAAACAAGCTAAATTGGAAAAATATGGTTTACCCATTTAAATGCATTTTTTAATCGATTAATTTTTGTTTACTGTATTTAACATTTTCGATGACACATGAAACATAATAGTATGAGTTAACTTTGTGATTTATGAAACACGTTCCAAAAAATTGAAAAAAAATATTGAATATTATCAGTTGTGACAGAAGGCCTGCGCCTTTTGTTTTGCGGTTACATCACAAAACTGTTGTGTCAAAACACAAACTATGGAATTACAATTTAGCATCAATTATTCTTTTCCAATTACAGTTGCACAGGAACAGTTATTCTAAACTAATAATCCATTTTATTAAAAACAAAAGTAATACATTTTACTACCAAACGATTTCCTTAGAAAATAATGATAAAGGGCCATCACTCTTTGTGTTGTAAAGATTTTGGAGCTGTATTTTTCTAAACAATAATTAACTTGGCTATTTTTCTTATTTTTTCAAAACAACACCTTTTTAGCATTTCAGTTTTAAAAATTGTTAGCAGAAGTTTCAAACATAGTTCAGAATGCATTCGAACTCAAAATATTAAAAAAAATTATAAAATCTAGAATCGGAGACATCTATCTTTCTTAAACTTAATTTGTTCTGAAATTTACAAAGTGTTATTTTATTTCTTACAAAAGAAATTCCTAACACTCATGTAATACTTAATTTAAAATTACTGAGGACACCCCCTGTTTGACTAATGTTGAACCAGCCCCATTAAATAAGTTATACAAATGTTCATACTCATTGCACAAATTGTAAAACTGTTAATTTACATGTATTATGTAGTTCTAAATTGGCATCATTTTTCGTGACTTGGCTAGTAAATAAATTTATTACAGCATCATGAAAAACATTTATATACATAGAGAGAAAATGTTAAGTGCAGATTTGTCTTGAAATTTTCTGAGAAAGCAATTAGTAAAAGATGTGCTACTGAAAAAAAAAGTGAGGCTAATTTTTTTAAAGAGAAAAAGCTATTTCCTTTTAATAATTTAGCATCCCTTCAAGAATCAAACTAAGTTACCGTAAAATACGGCGTATAAGGCGCCCTTTTAACTTAAAAAATAAGATCGAAATGTACGGGTGCTCGTTATACGCCGGGCATAAAAATGAGAGCTTTAAGAATAACAATAAAAAATAAGCATAGAAAAAAATTAGACTTCTATAAACATCGAAACACTGTTTATTTAAAAAAATTATATTCCTTATAAACTTAAAAGGCTGTGGCTCTAGAAGCACACACACACATATGCTGTTTTTTTTTCTAAAACTTGGAATAATACCTCAAGTAAATGGCTTCAAATCATAAAAGCATTGCGCAATCGTATATTTCAGGGTTCTTCGTCAAAAAGGGGGCGCGCGTTATCCAGGGAATATACCTCAAAATTAAAAATTGTAGCTGGAAAGTATGAGTGCATGTTATACGGTATTGCGCGTTATATCGTGATGTTCGTTATATGACGTATTTTACGGTATTTAATAATTTTTTTGTATATATATATATATATATA